>PVHX01005424.1:0-112561 GCA_004024805.1 Geosciurus inauris | reverse complement strand
AGGACAGACACTGGGCTCTGACTCTGAGTGAGCATGATCCAGATAACATCAGGCGGCCTGGGGCATTTAACTTCATGCTGCAGCCACTGGTTCTAAAGGGGCTGCACCTGGCTGTCAGGAAGGTAAGGCTGCCTCACCTCAGCCACTCAGGCATGGCAGGAAGGACGTGCCCTGCCATGGACACCGCCCAGTTCCTGGGTACATGTCAAGCAAGGACTGCAGACACACGTGTGCACAGAGCAGGCCCCGAGGCTCCTGCACACGGGTCTTTACACGTCGGAGTGGCTCACAGTGAGGTGGTCTCTCAAGAGCAGGGTCTGGGGGCTCACCTCATTCTCAGGTTCTGCCTGGCTTGTTCCTTCCCTGCACAGTCTGAGTCTGGGACCCAGGCCCGGTGGTGGCTCAGGGGTTAGCAGGCAGGACACTGGCAGCTCCCTGCCTCCAGGCCACCCTCTGAGACCACTTAGGTCCACCCCTGGGGAGGCTGGAGCAGCCCCAGCCAGGGACCACTCCAGCCTGCTGTTCAGTGGTCCCACAGAGTTCCTACACAGGTGCCTCACAGGTCCTCAGCCACAGGCCTCATGTCACAGAGAGTCTCCAGAGAATTTCTAAGAAACACATTCTTCCTATAGGTCAGAGATCTTGTCTGTACACACAGGAAAAAGGCCATTGGTTCGCACAGGTGGCCACAGCCTGGAAGGGCCACATCTCAAAGTCAAGTTCACCAGTGTTTACTCATAAGAGTCATATCTCAAAGCTGGGTGCCATGGCGCACACCTGTAATCCCAGCACTTTGGGAGGCTGAGGCAGGAGGATCGCGAGTTCAAAGCCAGCCTCAGCAATGGCGAGGCGCTAAGCAACTCAGTGAGACCCTGTCTCTGCACAAAACACAAAATAGGGCTGGGGATGTGGCTCAGTGGTCAAGTGTCCCTGAGTGCAATCCCCAGTACCAAAAAAAAAAAAGTCACATCTTAGGAAAGTATAAAAAATATTAATGTGCACACACCTAAGAGGAGCCCCAGGATACACAAAGCAAAGACTAGCCGAACTGAAAGCAGCAAGGGCCCATGGATGGTGCTGGAGATCCCAGTACTGGGCTTCCAACAGCTGATAGCACAAGCCCATGGGAAAGGAGCAGCGTCACACAGATGTGAGCAACAGCACCACCCCGGCCGGCTGATGCCCACAGAACCCACCCCTCACTCCCTGCCCAAGACGCGTTCTCTTCCCCAGGGAGTTCCTTGTTGCAAAAAAATCAAAGACAACAGATTTTTAAAAGGTAAAATCATTTAAATGTGTTTTCTGGCCACATGTTTGGGGAACCAGGGAGAAGAAAAATGCAAAAGTGCAACAGAGGGTTTGAGGCATCGGAATGGATGCAGTGTGTGTGTGAGTGTGCGAGTGTGTGTGCACGTGTGCGACCATGCCCGCACACCCAAGAGGACGCGAGGCAGTGGCTTCCCAGTACGCCAGACTCACCTCGCACCCAGCTCTTCATTTTTAGTAACTTTCTTATCAAAAAGAAAATGGAGAGATGGCCGAGTCCAGAGCTGGCTGGGGAAAGGCCAGCCGTGGAACCTCCTGAAACCCTGTGAGCATAGATCTGCTTCTGGCCTGTGTCTCTGTCCTCCTTTCTGCCCCTCACAAGGAAGTAAATTCCTCAGGAACCAGACTCGGGTGCACGCCTCATCCTGCGTCTGCACGGCCCCGCCCAGGCCAGCTCCTGCCGGACGCTCAGTGCAGTAGCGTTGAGGGAGAAACCAGTGGTCCCCACCCCACTGCAGCCTGCTGGTCATCTCTGTGTCCTGCTAGATGTGTGGGGGCTCAGACAGGCCATGTCTGGCACTAGACGCTCTGGGAATGTGCGGCCCCTTTCAGGTGCACTCTGTGGTGCAGGGAGAGGCCATGCAGAGCCGGCTAGGAGCTGGGAGCTGGGGACAGTAAGTGGCTCAGTCCTGGCACCAGAGGCTCTACTCTGGATGAATACTTGAGACATGTCAGAACACACCCAACACCTGTTTGCCTCTGAACCCACCTGGTTCCAGTTTCCCCAGAGCGGCCCCACTACCCATGTGGATGGAGGTTTCACGTCAGCCCTCTTGAACCCTTTGCCAGAGTCACCTCTTTCCGCAGTGTGGCCTCCGCTTGCCGGGAGACTGCCTGAACTTCAGGGGCAGAGCAGTCCCGGGAAACTCAGTGGCCTGGGCTGCCCGGGAACAAGGGAAGCCCAAGTGCGGAGGGGCAGGCACGGCACCTGTGTGGATGGCTTCCCGAGCCTCCGGGCACCTCTGGCGCCGTCCCTAGCTGTGAACGGGAAAGAGACCCTTCACTTTCCAAAGTAGGCAGGGCACAACTGCCCCACGTGCACACGTCCACATGCGCACTTTGAGACCTGTGGGTCAAACTGCAGCCACAGTTGTCTTGGAGACGTTGCTGAGTGGTTCTTCTCTCACGAGGGCCTGCAGGTGGGAGGTCAAGGGTTGACCCCTGGCTTCTTCTGGCTTTGGAACTGAGCCTCCCTCTTCCCAGGTGGTAAAACTGTGCTTGGCAGCAGAGAGAGAAAGAGGTAGACACAGGTAGGGAGTGGCGTGTCAAGTAGGAAAACAAGGAGAAGAAAATGGTTCTTGGTGTCCTTTGAATGCAGTTCTACGCAGAACTCGGGACTCTGCTCAGTGTTGAAAGGAGCCGTGAGCTCAGGACTCCTCCCCTGCTGCCCCGCGACCAGCTCAAGCGGGAATCCGGAGTTTGTCAGTGAGGAACGTGTTTTAGCAAGTTGCACGTTTACAAGCTTCCACGGGAAAAGAGAGCAGATCCGACAGGTCAGAAGGCCACTTCCTTCAGATGTGATGCTCCCACACTCCGTGACGAGCCACTCTGGCTACTGAATCGCTCCTGATGAAGTGTACCCTAACTCATCCTCCACAATCAGTTCCATTCAAAACCCTTCGCCCAAAGGTTATTTTGGACTTTTCAAAAGGAACACAACGTCAACATTTTAAGGCAGTCAGAATTGCCAACAGCTGCCTTTCCTTTGAAATAAATGGGGTTTGACGGCGATTCATCCGCCATGAAGTGCTGTGTGTGCTAGTTATGAAATCACTCCCGGGCTCCACTTCACCTTTTCTTAAGAAATTGAAAAAAGTGTGTATTTCCATACAAAGGAGCAATTCAGCAAGTGCCGTAAGGGTGCATTCTAAGAACGCACATATTTACAGCTAAAACGAAGAGTGCGACGGGTTGCTCTAACGCCACGGCTGAAAGCACCGTGGAGTTGGTGTGCTTGCTACACACAGATCCCAGCGTGGACGTCTGGCTGGAGACGGGTCGCTACAAGTTCACACTCTGTGCTCAAAGCACCCGATGCTGACTTCCCCAGTCTTGGCATTTAGCTTCTTCCAGCTCCCCTGAGTTTTTTTCCAAATGATGCCTGATTAAAAGACAATATTAGGCCTACAACCCTGATCATTTCATAAATTTAGGGAGAGGATTTTTTCCCCTTTATCATGTTGTCTGAAACCCTAACTTTGAAAACTGTACCTTTTGTGAATAAGTATGGAACATTAGCACGGGCACTAATGACAACAAGACCGTGGCTGGCTGCTGGGTTACACGGGAGCGTACCCTGCAGGCGTCCTGGACGTGGGAACCAGCTGCAGTACCAGAGAGGGGAAATCCTGTGTGTCAGGCACGGGCCGGAGCCACCTTGGGGACTCAGAGTGAAGTAATTTAAGCTGCTCTGGTCACATGCCCTTTCCCAGAAAGCTCTCCTGTGATAGGAGATGGTTTGCGGTCACGTTGCAGAGCAGACGCCAGGCTGACGCCTCTCAGCACACGCCCAGCTCCCAGGACTGCCCGAGCAGAGCCTCTGCGGTGGCCTCAGCCTTGCGAAGCCAGGTGGCTCTGGCTGATGCCTGCAGACCTGTGCTGGGGACGCACTCAAGGCCAAGCCAGATGGAGCCAGGGCATGTCTCTGTGGCTAGACAGAAGGAGGAACCACCCCACACGCCCTCACCACCGTGGCCTCCCCTGCAGGGCAGAGTGCAACCCTTCTGCTCAGGACAGGATAGCCAGAGAGAAGGCGCAGAGGGGCTGCTGGCAAAGGGCACCTCGTCCCGCCTTCCCGGCTAAGAGACGCAGAGGTCAGGGTGGTAGCACAGGGACACGTTCTTTATACTTTGCGGCTGGTGAGGAGCCTTGGCCGTGGGCAATGAAATGGCATTTTGAGGCCCAGACTGAACCGCGAGAGGGGTTTTGAACTCCGCAGGCGGCGCCGCTTTGCTCTTTCAGCTTGAGAAGTGTCACTGACAAAGACGTGTCACTGACAAAGACGTGTCACTGCCACAGGCAGGAAGTGCGAGGGACCATCTCCCCCCCTGAGCCCCGTCACAGTTACCTCCAGAATGGCGGCAGACATGCCCTCGGAGACGGAGCTGTTGACCAGAGCCGTGCAGCGCTTCAGGGCGGCGTGCAGGTCCTCCCGCCGCATCTCCCCCAGCAGCCGGACCCCGGCGGCCCTGAAACAGAGCGGCAGGGGCTGTCCAGCGGGCCGAGGGGCTGCCAGGCCGCCACTCCCCTGGAGGGACGCTGTGGGTCAAAATGGGCAACGCTGGTGGGTTTGGTAAGAACGTCACTTGCCACAATGAGGCACCAATGAGGCACCGTGGGCCCCTCCCAGGGGTGGAGGGAGGGATGGAGGGAGGGATGGAGGGAGGGCTTCCCCTGGGGACAGGAGCCACCAGGGAGACACACGCTCTCAAACACAGAAAGTCAGACAGGCTTTTGCCCCTTCCTTGGTAGGACTTAGGAAAATAATGTTTTTCTAATAATTTGACCTTTCTCCACATGATTTTATACACACTAGTGGAGGCAAAAATGAATAGAGATAATAAACAGAAATATTAAGAGATTAAAATCTTATCAGATAATTAAATAGTTATATAGTAAAAGATAATAAACAGAAATATTAAAAGAGAGAGAAGGATATAGCAAAAGCCCACCTTCCCAGAGTGGACAGAGAGCTTGGCATCTTGGTCTGGCTGTTCTGTTTTCTGGTCAAACGTCAGCCTGCCTTTACCGGCTATTCCCACCCCCGACACCTCACCCCACAACCTTGATCTTGAAGCTTCTCTCCTCACCTGCCAGGCTGTGCCTTCACCTAGGGCGTCTGTCCCCTGAGCAACAGACACACCGCTGGCCTGCTCAGGGCTAGGATCAGCACTGCTGGACCCCTTTGCTGTTGGGTGGCCAGGGAGGGAGGGTCAGGGCTCTGGAGCCTGGAGGGAAATCCCACCACAGGGGCCGACCCAACTGGGATACAGGCCCCGCTGGCCCTTGCCCTTTCCTGCCTCCTCACTAAAACTGCAGGACACAGAGGGTGAAGTCCTGTGGCTACCTTGTCACCTGAAGGATAGGAGCCTCAGCCACAGTGTCAGCACAGAGACAGGAGAGCAAAGGCCCTGAAGTCTCAGCGAAATCCCTACTCTGGTCCCCGACCAGCCACTGTCAGGTTCTCTTAACGTGAGCAATTGAGCCTGTTTGCTGAGCGCAGCATGCTGGGTCTCTGTCCCTGGCAGGCAAGCGCAGGTACACTGACATGCTGCTCTCCAGGAGGCTGGAGCAATGGACCTAGCTGGAACAATTCCTGCCTCATCCTCGGGGCGTGAGATGGGGGCAGTTTCCCCGCCTTCTTCCAAACTCTTGATATTTTAACTCTTTTCAATTTTTGCCAATGTGATTCATGAAAATCAGCACCTCAGGTGGTTTTCACTGGCCATTCCCTGATGACTAGTAAGATGGGCATCTTAGGTTCTTGGCCTATCAAGTTTCCTTGCCTGGACAAGGGGCCAAAAATAGGATCTCACAGGACCAAGGGAGGATTGAAAGCTGTGATACCAGCAAGGCGCTGGAACAGTGCCTGGGGCTCTCGGAGCGTGGAGAGTGCCTTTCACTGGCCACCCACGTCCCTCTCCTGCACCGTGCCTGTCCTCCTCCCTTACCTCTGCACTCTGGCTTTCACTTCCCGTGTGAACACTGGATCGACCTGAAGAGAGAGAGACAGACAGACTTCAGCAAAAGCCTGAAATGAATGCAAGTCCCAGAGAACTAGATGGTGGCAACACAGCCAGACTCCACTGTCCCCAAAGGGAAAAAAGGAAACTACGTCCTGAGTCTGGCTATGAAGCAATAAAAACGGCGGCAGAGCGGGTACCAGGAGAGGAGAGGGTGTGTCATACATCTCCTCCAGGAGAAAAACCCCTGGACGCATGGGAGCCCTCAAGCCACCTGAGGTCCTGAAAGGAGCAACAGCCCCACCCCAGGCCTGCAGAGGCTGCCTGCTAACGGCCCTCGGGGAGACTGTCATCAAGTTCCTGCAGAAGGAGAGGCTCCTGAGCAGGCCTGGGACAGGGGCTCTGAGGGATCCTTATTTTTACAGGGAGCCCTCTGGAAGCAGTCTTAAGGGCAAGGACTTGTTCACTAGCTGAGGACTGAATGAACACAACACGTTTACCTGCGTAAGGCAGTACCAGCCGGAGGGACAGCTGGCTGTGCTGCGGCCAGGGGAGCTCGGAAACATACGCTGGGCAGACGGGGCGCAGGCCTGTGTGAAACACCCTGCACAAGCACATTCGCAGAGGCGGGGGGCAGACGGGTGGCCAGGGGCTGCCGTGGCACCAACTTGGGGTTACTGGGGAGGGAAGTGGGAGGTGACTGCTTAGTGGACACAGAACATCCTCTTGGGGTGCAGAAAACAACCTGGAATCAGGGGTGGTGGTTGCACAGCTGTGCGGACATCCTAGGAGCCACCGGATTGCGTGCTCTAAAATGGTCACGCTTTACGCAGGTAAATGCCATCTGGAAAACTTAAAGAGCCAAGCACAGACTTTTTGATTAGTCACAACCTAATATCCTCCAGTCTGGGTTTTATTCCTTTTTCACGTGTGTCTGGAAACTGTCCTTTAGGGCAGGGACTGTTTGTGGCGGCATGTCCCTGCAGACTGATATGTTTGTTAAATTAAGGCCAAAACGAGTGGCAATATTTTCGAGCTAATCTGTGTTTCCAATACCTTTCACTCCTTGAAGACAGGGCCTGGGTTTTAAGCATGTGTAGTGGGCAGAGGCCAGAAATGGCAGTGGGCTAGGCCAGGCTGGGGCACATTCACCAGCTTCTCTGGACCTCGGTCTCCTCATCTGTACCATGAGAGCACTGGCAGCTGCTAGGGCTGCTGAGCCGTCAGTGTTACAACGCTGCCCCTGCCCAGAACTGCGCCCACTTCTGCGGAAGCGTAGAGCCCCCCGCTGCCCATCCAAGCTCTTCTGAAAACAGCAAGTGCCAGGATGTCAGGCCGCACTGCTGAGACAACACCGCAGAGGCGTCTGGGCTCACCAGGGCTCCACTCGGACTCTCTAGGTTGGGACGGGCGCAAGCACCCATATGACCACCTCCAGGACAGTGTCTAAGACACCACGTGCCGTGGCAGGACTTTCTGTAAGGAGGCTTTGCGCTAGGTGGTCCGTCCAGTGTGGGCTGAGGCAAGTGCTCTGAGCAGTCAGGGCCGGCCACGTACGTGGCTGGGACGCAGACAAAGTTGGCGCATCTTTGACTTAACGATATCTTCCACTGAGGACTGTTTGCAGGGAGGAAGCCCCAGTGCAAGTCTATGAGCATCTGTATAAGACAAATCAAAAGGTGTCCTTTCCGGTGAGGTGGACCCCTGAGTGCCTCAGACTGCAGAGGAAAAGAAGCCACTGGGGCGGCCAGGGGAGCCAGCCCCGCATGCCTGACCAGAACCTCCCCGGGATGCTGGGTGTGATGAGCTGGGCGGGTAGGTGGGCTCACTGCCGCTGCCAGAGGGCCTTCCTGCCCATCAGCTCAGGACGAAGCTGCGGGGCGTCCCTCCTCACCATGTCCGCTCCACCCAACCAGCCCACCCAGAGGCGCCGTCCTGCCCTGACTGTCCCTCCATGAGTAGATCGACAGCACGACTTTAAAATAACTGAAAGAATCTTAAGTTTATGCCAACATGTCACAAAATCCTAGACATGGCCTCAGGTGACAGGCAGATGAGGGCGTGAGCACAGCTCGCGGCGTCTGCCATCTTCCTGGGACTCTGAGGTGCTGGGAGTCAGGCAGAACCAAGTCCTGCCCCCGTCTACACCCTCCCGGGGAATCGGGAACTGCAAACCCAGCTGCTCCGAAGCCTGCAATGCTGTCCCTCCCGCTGACACAACGCTGCTTTCTGGAATCATGTGTTCACTCTCCTCTGGCAAGAACATGCTTCGTGTGTGCGCTGAACCCCAACTGTTGAGACCGCCAGGATGCCGGGGCTCACCCGCAGGTTAGGTTCATTGACATCCCTGACGTCCCTACATGTGGGGCTCAACACAAATCGGTGTCAGGAAGCATGCAGAGACATGAGCAGGTCTCTAAAGAGTACAGTCAGGAGGGAGATGGGCAGGGGCTGGCCACTCCCCTTACCTGCAGTCCTTGGGAGAGGACCTGAACAGAGCCACCCTGGTGAAAAGTAACGCACTCACTCCTAAACACCTGAGGGATGCAGCTTGCAGTGGCCATGCAGCCCATCTACGTGGCCCTGCTCATGGGCACCAAGTGACCGTGCTTGGTACCCTGGCGCTGCTGCCAAGGAGTCGGTGAGCAATACAGTGTCCACAACTCCCATCAAGTCCTCCAGGTTTTCTCTTTGGGGCCCATAAACAGTACGCTCGGGATCTTGGTAGCCCTGGGGTTGAACACCACATCACTGGGAATTTGCTGTGCTCGCCTGTCTCAAATGTGGATGCGTAAGGACGCAGAAGAAACTGGAAATTATTCCTAGAAGGATCTTTAAGGAGAAAAACCCATGAGCAGCTCAGTGTTTCTCGCCACCGTGCCTGTTACAGTCAGGGCTCTGCTGCCTCCTGCTCCATGCCAATCTGAGCTGAGCCCTCCACACACGTGATCCCAGTTCTTGCAACAACCCTGCCACCCTGGCCTCTCTGGTGGCCAGCAGACCACCCAGAGAGGCCAGGTAACCTCGTCAGTATCACACAGCTGCTACAAGGACGCTGGGCCAGTTGCAAATTCAGACTCTGAAGCCTGGATTCTAAAAACCAAGCTCTCCTGCCCCTCGGGTTTCTGCTCAAAGTGCTTCATCAACTAGTTCGTCAAAACCTCAAGTGGCCCATGGACCACGTCCCTACCTACTCACTGTTCCCCCTCAGTACCTATGTCTCAGTCTCCCCAGCAACATCACCCCTGTGCCCGTGACACATTCATCCTCCGAGGTGCAGGCAGTACCACCTCTCTAAGACAGGTCCCCTGTCCTCCTGCCCAGAGGCAGCATCTGCTCTCAGGCTCTCCTGCCACGGCCAAGCTGGGGCTCCTTCCCTCCCACGGAGCCCCATCGCCCTCCCCAGGCCATGCAGTGTCTGCACACCCTCTGTGCCTAGGCACATCCGCCAGGCAAACCAGCTCCACCTCGCCCTGCCTTTCCGGCACCCATTTCTGCTTCCTTTTGTTCAAATTATCCTAAACAGCTGAGCACGCTGTAACCCCAGCCTCCAACAGAGACACAGCAAATGTGCCAAGGAAAGCCTTCCGTGGCCCCACAGATTCACTTTCTTTCACGTTGATATTTTATGTATGATAATTTTTAGCTGGAAATCCCTCTTTTTATTATCAGCATGCTTCGGCTCTTATGATCACATACTCGGGGAAAGATAATTTGTCAAGGAAGCAACTCCCATCTTGTACCTGGTGCTTTAACTGGAATTTAGCTGAAGGTCTAAAAACACTGAAGATGGAACTACAAACTGCATTAGGGTTTGCTGGGTTATCTTCCACATCAGTTCATTTTCAAATCTCTCAGGGAAGCCAAGTGGAACAAAACACAAGATAAAAAGAAAAGGAAGGATGGATATTTTTATTTAATGAAAGCACATGTTATGAAATTTTTAGAGGCAAATTGTTGCAAGCAGCAGAGAAAATTCTCATTTCCTCCTTCCAACTTTGTTTATTTTCTAGCAAAATATATTGTTTCAGCTCCTGGGCTTTGGAGAAATAATCTTCAATATAAGAAGTTCTTGTGGAAAGTCATTAAGCTGTCATGCCCAGACCAAATGTGCTCCCTGTACTCCTAATCAAAGAGCCCAGGAACACACCCATACGAGGTGTCCCTGCGAGCTGAAACCGCATGCACGCTCTGCTGAAATGGGTGAGCTGAGATCAAAGGCGTGTTAATGGAAAGCCCAAGCCAAGCTCAGCATCCTGCATCCAGAGCAGCACCTCGGCCCCCAGAGCAGAAAGCAAATAGCGGCACCACCTGGCTTGAACTTAACCCCCTGAAGCTGTCCATGCACCAGGCGCTGCTCTAGTCTCCCTCACTGGACCTCAGAGCAAACTGAGCATGGGTACTGCTGTCCTAGCCATCCTTGCTTTGCAGACAGGGAGACTGAGGCACAGGTGCCTCAGTCATAAGTGCCCAGGGAGCTCTGGCTGTAGGTGCTGTGAAGTGCCTGTGACCCTCTACCTGGCCACACTGCTCGCCACAGAGGAGTGGTGGCCCAGAGCTAGCAGCAACTCACGCACCAGCTGATGTGGGACTGGGATTCAGCTTTCTGGAAAGTTCTTACTAAGAAATCCACAAAAATAAACCCATGCAGCAAACAATCTAAAAAATAAAATACACAGCATTGGTGACTTTTTAAAGCAACCTATGCATGTTTAGTTTGCAATTTCGTAAGCAGCTTTGGTAGAATAGATAAAAGCCAAGTAAAGAGCAAGTGATGATATTCAAGAGAGCTGTAGGAACTAGGTAGCTGCTTCTGGGCTGGCCACAGGAAACGGCAGGTACCATGTTTAGGGCACACACACACAGCCTCACACTGCCCTTGGGGAGCGTCCTGCAGCCCGTCCTGCCTGCTCAGGTCTGTCTTCCCACCTAGCGTGTGCTGCAGGTGGGTGGGCAGCTGGGATATGTCCAGGGGCCTGGAACGGTGGCACTCATTCCTGGGCGAGCCCCCGACATAGCTGTGGATGTCGATGACATAGATCTCCCGACCTAGACCCAGACCTACAGAGAGAGCCACAGACAGGGACATGTCCACAGACAGCAGGGGACCGGATAGCACATAAAGACACCCTGGCTTCTCCAGCCCCCTCTAGGTCTCCGTGGTGGGCGTGTCCTGCTGCCAGAGAGGTCGCCTCATGGAGGGGAGGCTTCGCTGCTGTGCCCAGGTCACTGCTGAGAGCACATTCTTCCCATCTCCCCAAAGGAGAAGCCAAACTGGCCACAGGATCCCCTCGTTGACATAGAAAAGTATCCAGTCCTTCTCTTTGATGAGAACAGACAACCTGTGCACATGTGAATATTTGTCTTTTTTTTTTGCTTTGACTGATCACTGTCCCTGCCGCCCCTCCTGCCAGTGCGGGGCTTCCTCTGGGATTCTTCCTCGTCTCTTCCCCCTGGAGAGGGTCTGGGGGGAGAAGCATCAGGTGTTGGTCCTCACCTTCCAAGAGGCAGGCTATGACTGGAGCTGGGACATTCCAACGCCCTCTTCCTGGACCCTGGACCAAGATCAAGTAACAATGGTGTCCTTATTGCAGCCTGGAGCCATGCTCTCCTCCATCAGATGACCTGCTGCTCTGATCTAGCGGTTCTTGACTACATCCAAGGTGGCTCTTAGCACCCCAGCTCTCCTTAGCCAGCTCCTGGATTCTCACAATGCCCTTTACATTGACCTTGTGCGAGAGGCTGCTCATTGCTGGTGCCTGCAGCAAAGGCGAATGAGTGGCCGGTGCAATTTCAAGGGGGTCAGCTCACACAGGCTCTGTGTAGAGAACGGACATGACTCCGGGCACAGCAGGGATCCCCCTTAACAGGCTGGGCTCCTCTTCGTGACACAGGCTCTAACCGAGTTGATGTGCTTTTGCACAGAGGCCCTGGACGTGACCCAGAAAAGTGAGGCGTGCAGAGCGTCTAGTTCATGCCTCAAGAGCTCCTCCCTCACTGAGCTCCATAGCTAATGAAGAAACACAAAGACCAGAAGGAAAATTAAAGGAAAAAAAAAAGTGCACCACCTCAGATGCCAAGAATAATTGTAAGATTCAGAGGTTCAACCTGCTGAGTGTCAGTCACTAAACCAAGAATTGAATGTGTCCCCAAGCTTGACCTCTTGCTGCTTCCAGGTCTGCCTCCCCATCATCCGCAGGTGAGGTCCTGACATTGACACTGGTGTCCAAACTCAGGTGTAAACCAAGGTCGCTTCCCTCTCGCTCTGGATCTAGAAGTAATGTTAAACTGAATGCCGGACTCCGGAAATCAGAGCTGGTCAGGAGTTTGAGTGATGGGGAGTGGGCGTAAGCTGAGAGGTCGGGGCAGTGCGCCCCACAACACCCCACGGGAGCCGGGAGGCCCTTCCCCTGGAAGCCGCAAGCGCGCCTTCTCACAGGCAACGTCTAGCAGGTCTGGCACAGACACCCCCACCGTGGGGCTCAAGCCCCCGCAGCTCACACAGCAAACCATAAAGGCAAATTTAAGGGGGAACATGCACTTGGTAAAGGACGTGGAAGGGCCTGTTCCGGAGCTTTGGCACCTCTCCCATTGCCAGAGGCCCCTCAGCCCATTTCTAAGTGGGTCTAACGCACCTGCAGGGTGCCTGAGAGCAGGGTGCCTGCTAGGCAAGAACCTGGGACCCCAAGAGCTCCTCTAAACTCTCTGAGTGCAGCGACTGCAAGAAGTAAATATTATGCAGCTGAGCTCCTTCCCAGCTCCAGTGTGTGTGCTCCAGTGTGGTGGGCTAGTCCCATTCGTGTTTGTGTGTGTGTGTGTGTGCGTGTGTGTGTGTTACGGGTTAGTCTCATACATGTGTGCATGTGTGTGTGGCAGGTTAGTTCCATGCATGTGCGTGTGCGTGTGCGTGGCAGGTTAGTTCCATGCATGTGTGTGCACGTGTGTGTGACGGGTTAGTCCCATGCATGTGTGTGTGCATGTGTGTGTGCACATGCGTGTGTGTGGCAGGTTAGTCCCATGCATGTGTGTGTGCACGTGTGTGTGACGGGTTAGTCCCATGCATGTGTGTGTGCATGTGTGTGTGCACATGCGTGTGTGTGGCAGGTTAGTCCCATGCATGTGTGTGTGTGTGTGTGTGTATGTTACAGGTTAGTCCCATGCATGTGTGCATGCGTGTGTGTGTGGCAGGTTAGTCCCATGCGTGTGTGCGTGTGCGTGTGTGTGTGTGTGCAGCACTGCACCACATAGCACGTGTTGGGTGGTTCTGCCGGCTGGTGAGAGTCGCTGTGCCCTCTTCATCTGCTCTGAATGCTGCCTTCAATGGCATCACATGGAAACTTGGGACTGAGCCACGGGAGAGCATTGACACCATGGCAGATAGGGCCAAACAGGGCTTTCGGGAGCCGGGCCCTGCCAGGGGCAGCTGGCGGTTGAGGGTCTGGCAGCCTTACCGCTGGCCACGGCTAACACATACTCAAAATGCGCAGGCTCAAGCCCATCTGAGTTTCCAGAGGGTCCCAAAACTCTGTTAGATCTTCAGGACAAGCCAGGCATGGTGGCACATGTCTGTGATCCCAGCTGCTTGACAGGCTGAGGCAGGAGGGTCTCCAGTGCAAGGCCAACCTGGGGAGCTTAGCAAGGAACTGCACCCAAATAAAAAGAACTCGGGGTGTGGCTCGGTGGTCTTGCATCCCTGGGTTCACTCCCTGTACCAGAAAGAATTAAAATCTTAAGGACAGACAGAATTAGGAAGGACACAGTAGTCAGAGGGTCGCAACTACTGGGACTCGCTGCCTTGAGAATTGCAAAGCTCAAGCTGCTCTGTGCTGAGGTGAGGGTGCACAGGTCTGTGGGGCTGTTGGTTTTCCACTTGAGATTTGAGAAAGAATTTCAGGAGGCAGGATGGAGACTTGGCTTCTGCCGGAGGGTCCAGCGGGGCCACTTTTCCGCAACCAGAATCAGACCTGGAAGATTTGGTGTCAGCTGCCATTGCAGGAAAAGCTGGCATGTCCCAGGAGAGCTCCAGGTAACACGGACCCGCTGCCACCTGGTGCTGAGGCTGCTCTGTTCAGCAACAAATGCTCAATCGAAGATGCATTTCCATTTCCCAGAGGGGTTTTAATTAGAGATAGTGAAGTGGCTCCTGGAAGAGGTGCTTCAGAACCACTAGGGACTTGTGGCGAGGAGCTGAAGCACTCTTGCTGGGAAGGCTTCACGCCAAGTCCTGGAAGGCTCACTGAAGAGCTGCCTGTCTGGTGACTGCTCTCACTGCCTGCGACCTCTGCTCCACCCTGGCCAATTCACCTGCTGGTCTATAGATGTGGTGCCAGAACAGCCCTAGGGGACCTGGATGGGGTGGTCTAGTGGGAGTGGGGAACCAGGGACTTTCCTGGTACCTAGCTTGCCTAGCAAGTACCCTGCAGTTGGGTACACTGCAGGGGTGTTAGACCCACTTGGGAATGGGGCTGAAGGGCCTCTGGCAGTGGCAGAGGCATGAGGCTCTGGGGACAGGCCCCTTCACCGTGGCTGTGAACTGCTGGGCCTCTAGCCCGCCCCAACCCACCATCTGTTCCCTAATCCTAATCCAGGATCATCAAATCCTGGTCAACATCTCATCGGCCAAAGCCATGGCAGTCCTTGCTCAAAACCAATTAGTGATTACATCCTTCCAGAAGTATAGGGAAAGAAAGAAGAACGCACTGAACAGGGCCTGCGCGGTCAACTGGGTCAGCCGGGTGTGTGCGTGTGGACGCAGCGTGTGCATGCACAGCGTGTAATCCCTTCCCAGCACTTAGAAATAAAGGCCACTCAGGCTGTCATCCTGTGTAACAGTGACACACACACACACGCACCCCGGGAGGCCCCTGGCCACACAATGCTCTGGGAACTGGCACAGGGTCCTGCACCTCTAAGCCCCAAACCTGCTGCAGCTGCAGGAGCCCCAAACCTTCCTAGTGCACCGCAGCCGCCCCCACCACCTCTCAGCCCGCAGGCTCAGGGGCAGCTGGCCTCGCTGCCCAGTGAGGAGGAAAGAGCAGCTCTTCTGACACAGATTGTTCCTTCAAAAGCAGGTAAAGGATAGCAAGAAGGAAAAGCATTCCAGAAGGACAGAGGAGGAAAGGTATATGTCACATGGTCACAGCAGTGACCGTGCTCCTCCTGAGGGACCGTGCTACTGTGTGGCTGCGATGGAACCCAGCTGGGGAGCAAGGAGGGTTTCTCGTGCACGGTGGCGCTGTCTCCGGGCCCCAGCCTGCAGCTGTCCATGGGTTTCCTGAGGAAGAAACGTCAGCTCAGTGTTGCACTGGCCTCTTCCTCCTTCCCACTGCGATCCCACACGTGACAAGTGGCTTCCAAACCTTAGCTGTTGGCCTGTTGCCTCCTGAACACTTTTCATGAAGTCAATTTGTTTTATTTTCAAAGGAAACCATCATAGTTGGAAAGCCAGGACCATGTGCTCCAAGTAGAATATCATCACGAAAATGTAAACGTTGAAAAAAGTGCTTTGTGTTTGTTTGTTTGTTGGGGGTCTTTTTAAATTTTTTCAGTACTGAGGATTGAACCCATGGGCACTTTACCACTGAGCTACATCCCTAGCCCTTTCTATGTACTTACTTATTTTAATTTTTTGAGACAGTGTCTCGCTGAGTTGCTTCGGGCTTTGCTAAGTTGCTGAGGCTGGCTTTGAACTTTCAATCCTCATGCCTTAGCCTCCTGAGCCGCTGAGTTCACAGGTATGTGTCACTGTGCCCAGCGAGAAAGTCGTCTTACCAAGTTCTCTCTGGGTGCTGCCATTGGTACTGCACAGGTCCAAGCCTGAAGGCTTCCCTGGGTTGGCAAGAATTTCAGCACCAAACTAAGACTTTTTCTTCTAATCATGTCCTTCAAAGAGAAGACTGGAAAGAGGATTTTTAAAATAATAATAACTTTCCCACTGTGGGATTTAAGATTAATTGATGCACCAGGAATCATCTTGCTACCGCCAAAAGCCTAGCACTGTGTGTGCGTGTGTGCAGAGGTGCGGGTGAGAGAGAGCGCGTGACGCATCAAACAAACCGCAGGGATGGCCCTTTCCTATGTGGCACACAGCAGCACAGATGCCAGACCTCAGTGGGTTCTCTAGCTTCTCTGGCCTCTTTGCAGGTAAGCAAATGATTTCCAAAAGCCTTTGAGAATGCTGAAGCAAGGGTGCAGGGCTATATGAGTCCCTAGGGACTAGAAAACTGGAAAACCAGCTGAGGACGAAGGACGAAACCGATAAGCCTCAGGGAAGCTGTGCCGAGTCCATTCTCTGGAGTTCTCCGGTTGGGTCACTCCTATGTAGAGAGGGTAAAGCAGGTGTGACATCCCAACTCCAGGTCCCTGCCGTCACGTAGGTAGCAAGACAGGGCAGACGTGGTTCCCAGGACCCTGCACAGCACTGCGCAGACGCAACTGTCTTGGTCCATTCCGGCTGCTGCAGCGTCGTACCATGAACCAGGGTCTGTAAACGAAGGGACACGTACTGCTCACGGTTCTGCAGTCTGGGAGTCCAAGATCACGGCGCCGGAGGACCTGGAGTCAGGCGAGCTCCGTTTCCTGGCTCACAACCGGTGACTTCTTCCTGTGTCCTTGCTTGGTGGTGACGGGGAGCAGCTGTCTTTTATGAGGTGCTAATCCCATCACCAGGGCTCCATCCCCTTGTCCCAAATGCTCCACCTCCAGACACCGTGGCATCGTGGCATCATGGGGCAGGATTTCAGCATAGGATTGGGGAGGGGCCACAAACATTCAGACTCCAGCAACAACCCTCACCAGAAACCCCAAGACAAAACGGAGTTGTTACTGCGGCGTTGGCTTCCTCTGGCCAGAGACGCTGAGTGTATTTTGTTTTCCAAACCTGCTTGGAGCCACTAAAAGTTCATGTCCTGACATGGCCAGGGTGGCCACAGATTCTCAGAGTCCTGAGCACAGAAAACTGAGTGTAGGACAGAGCAGGTGACTGACGCGCATCTGTTGTGGGACCAGTGAACACCCTGGAGTCCATGGGGGACAGGAGGGACAGCCCCAAGGACTCCACAGGACTCCTCCCTGGCAACAGCCGCCATGGTCACCTACAGACATGTCCCCACCCCGGTGTTCTTGTGCCTGCAGACACACACAGCAAGGCTTCTCAATGCAGGCCAGCAGCTCCGTGAGGCTGGGTGAAGAAACAGCACCGAGTTCATGTCCTGAACAACGTGAGAGAGTTCTAAAGACAACGTGGGCCATGCGCAATGCTGATTTGGACTAGCTTCCGCTTTGTATGACTTTAAATAATTTTCTCTTTGTATGACCCGTCTGCATTTTCCTAAGAATTTAAGTATCCTATCCTTTGCAGCAAAAAGGTGGTTGTAACGATTAATTGTAATGACCTCTGCGATAAATTAACTGCAAAGATTTAATTGCAGTTGTAATGATCTTTGACCTTGGTCTGGCTTTCAGTTTTAAAAGGCAAACTGACTTCATTTAGTCAAAAAGTAAAAAAAAAAGTCCTGCTGGTTAGGAGAGTAATGTAAACTAATTTTTAGAAAATACATAAAAGAGGATAAAGAAGAAAATAGAGATGACATAAACGTTCAGAGCACATGAACTTACTTCAGGACCTACAATTACCATGTAAACGTTCGGCTCTTCTTGGTGCCATTCTTGGGAAGAAAAAAGAAAAAAAAATTTTTTTAAATGGCTTTAAGTCACAGCTATAAACACAATTACACTGAATATGAATTACTCCAAAATATAAATTATTTCTTATTAGTATACTATCATTCATAAGATTAGCCATTGTAAATTACATTTATTGAGAATTTATAATCTGACATTATGCTTTTAAATAAGATTTTTTCCTACTAAGTTATAAATTATCCATATTTCTAATTTATCAGATAACTAGGACTAATATGCCACCAAAACCCAATATGAATTTTAGAATAAACTCCAGTGTAAATAGATCAACCCTGCTGGGCGTGGTGACGCACACCTGTAATCCCAGCACTTAGGGAGGCTGAGGCAGGAGAATCACCAGTTCAAAGCCAGCCTCAGCAATGGCGAGGCGCTAAGCAACTCAGTGAGACCCTGTCTCTACATAAAACACAAAATAGGGCTGGGGTTGTGGCTCAGTGATCAAGTACCCCTGAGTTCAATCCCCGGTACCAACAAGAAAAACAAACAAACAAACAAAAAAATAGATCAACCCCAGCAAGGAAATACAATGGTAACCCTGTTGTGCAAACAGGCATGTATGGAATAATTTTCAGATAAAAATGTTTAGCCTTATAATCAGTTGTGATTTGGTGAGTTCCTCGGCTCTGAGGACAGAGGAAAGCAGAACACTGAGCTGAAATCACCACCCCTCCATTAACCCCATGGGCAATGTTTCCCCTCATTCCTGCAGTAACAATCTGGAAACAGTTCTGCTCATGTTCTGAGAGGATGGAGGTCAGAGCAGCGTCCTGACATGTGCAGGCCACTTCAGGGAACGTACCTGAGAAGGCGTCCACCAGGTAGAGCGGGTCTTTAACCTGCCTGAGTCCGCAGATCAGAAGGAACACATGCAGGTCCTCAGCACTTTGGCTAATGTCTACAACACAAGTGGAGTCATGTCAGTGGAAAAGGACGCCACTGGAGCTTCAGTAGCTCTGTCACCGCTCGGGAGGCTCAAAGCCAGAGGCCTCTACCCTCAGCTGGCCGCACTCCTCCTGGCCTTTCCTCAACTTCCTCAGCCCCTCTGGCGTCAGCCTGGGCTCGGCTCAGCCTCTGCAGTGTGCTGATCTCTGCTGCAGTGAGGAAGGGCCAGGCCAGGAGAGCTGACCCAACTGGACAGAAAGAGGAGCCAGTGGCCCTGGGAAATACTTGGACCCGATTCCAGCTGGGAAGACTCTTTGCTTGGTGAAACTAGGAAAAAGGTTTCCATGTTAAAGTATGCCTTAATACATAACCAGCCATGGAGAGGGCCACACGTCTAGATGCACACGTCCACAGGTTCATGAGAAAAAACACAGGTACACTGTGCACCTTCCACATTACAATTTTGATTTGTCCATAAAGCTGGAACATTTTCAAAATAAAAGAATATGTTCACATAACTTTAAAAAGAAGGAAAGGCTTGGGTGTGCTAGATGGAGAACTGTGGTGTGAGAATAGTTTGCAGCTCTTCCCATTGAGTGATGCCCACTTCCCTTCCTTGATCTTGGGCTGGCCTCAGAGCACTGGAGGCTGCAGTGACCTCCACGCTTTGGCTGTAGGAGCCTCATGGTGTCCATATACCCACTGCCCGGCACACCTGGGGGCCTCGTTATGGGGCCCAGCAGCCTCCTTAGGAATGAGACTGTGAGGAGAGGCCCATCTGCTGGGTGAAGCTCCAGACCTGTGGTGAGGCCAGGCAGGACCCCTGGGCCTCAGCAGACTGCATACACTGAGTGAGCCCAGCAGACTCCAGGGAGCACACAGGAGCTGCCCCAGCTGAGCCACAAAACAACAATGCCCACCCACAAAAGCATGGGATTCACAGTTGGTCCTTTCAAGCAGAGCACCCTGATACCTCCAGCAGAGGACTGACTCAACGGCAACAACATGCTCAACACAGGTGACCTAAAACTTTGGCATTAGCAACTGGTATGATTGGCCATAGAATCCTGCCAGGTCATCTTTCCTAGGATGGGCGTCAGTCCATTTTTCAATGGAAAACAATTTCCTTCCCTTTGTTTTTCTAAGTCTTGAACAGAAATGCAATGAGTCTTGACTATGATAAGGTAGATGGATGCCAGTGAACAGAACACTCAACCCTAAGAAAAGGAATGCATATCTAAATCTGGAGATGACATTTACTGATAGGCTAACATTAAGATGTCTCTCTAAAAAGCATTAAAAGTTATCACCTGAGCTGGGGCTATACCTCAGTGGTAGAGTGCTTGCCTATTCATGCCTGAGGCCCTGGGCTCAATCCTCTATGTTGCAAAAGAAAAAAAGTTATTGCTGTCTCTGAACTCTTGAAACTTTCATTGAGATGTTGAAAGTTTTATAAAAAATCTCGCCAGTACTCTGAATATCCTGAAATGGCGTTAGAACGCAAACCTTAGCACTTGTTTGAAGTCTGAGCTAGAAGATAGATGTAAAACCTGAACTGGAGGTCAGAGGATTAGAGGTCAGGGGCTTGCTCTGGGAGGGCATATTGGACTCTGGCCCTCCTCTGGGTCTCTGCTTCCGAGCTGCCAAGAGGTGGCCAAGCTTTGCTCCACTACACTTTCCACCACCATGTTCAGCTTCACCACAGGCCTGAAAGCGACGGAGCCAGCCAATCACAGAGGAAGCCTCTGATACCATGAGAGCCCCAGTGCAGCGCACGTGGAGATCTGTACCACTGAGTCTGGGGGAAAGTAAATGCAGATGCAGGACAGGCAGCCCTCGAAGATGGCATCAGGGAGGGCCTGGTACAGGACGCCCTCCTTCACCAGCACTGGGGTCAGCATCTCAGAATGTCAGCTTGAAGGCCACTTGGCCCCTGGCCAGGTCAGGCAGGGGAGTCTGGTCAGCTCCTCCCCTGGCCCAGAGCAGAGGCGACCCACAGCATGGACAGTCCGGGTGGGGAGTGCCACTCACCACAGGCGTGTACACTGTACCACCACATAGCACGCGGAGTGCAGGCATGTGCCGTGCACACCAAGAGCCTACAGGCCACCTGAAGAAGCCCTCCAGCCCAGTCCACACGAGGTGCACTGTGTGTCTCCTATTCTGTTTCCTTTTTTTTTTTCTTTCTGGTACCAGGGATTGAACTCAGGAGCACTGGACCACTGAGCCCCATCCTCAGTCCCATTTTTGGTGTTTTATGTAGAGACAGGGTCTCACTGAGTTGCTTAGTGTCTCACCATTGCTGAGGCTGGCTTTGAACTCGCAATTCTCCTGTCTCAGCCTCCCAGAGTGCTGGGATGATAGGCGTGCGCCACTGTGCCCGGCCATTTCCATTTTTTAAGGTGCTTGCTCCTGACCCACTCAACTGATTTCAAGACACCTGACAAAGACCCTGGAGGAGGTGGAGTTAAGCCTACACTCCCACCTCTTCCCCATCCACACAGCTGGGTGGAGATTAAACATAAAGGGAATTTGGAGAACTGAATTAGAAGGTGGCAGAATAAAGTACAGAGTGCCCCGTCCTGTCCTAGCGTCCTAAAATTAAAACGTGAGGACAGCATTGAGATTTGACAGCCTCGCATGCACTTTTCTCACACATAAGTATCATTTTTGAGGAAATGAAGACAACAGAAGAGAAGTCCTGACCCTCCACCCTGAGTTCAAGCCCCGGCTTCAAGCATTAGCCAGACAGCGGCAGTTCAGCTCCCTGCAGCCTGGGACGGCTTTCTGGTGAAGCCCCGAACTCCTGTCTAGATTTTAAAAGACACCTGAGGCAGGAGGGCCCGCGAGCCCAGGGGGAGTCCGAGAGCATTTTGTTTCCTGGTACTTTTACTGCTGGGTTTTGTCCAATACCCAGGTTAGGCGTGAGTCGAGGTGTAAGCTCCTCGCTGGCAAATGCACACATTTCACTGTCTTTCCGTCTGGACCATTTCCTGCAGGATGATATTTTTATCTTCAAAACAAAAACATGTCATTCGCATGGTCTGGCACCACACCGGTGCCAACAGGCTGGGGCTCTGTGCGCTCGCCCCCTCCGAGCGTGACATCGCCTGCCTGAACGGAAGCCCGTCAACTCCGCGCCCTCTCCTCTGTCCTGGCTGCAACTCATTCTGCATTTTATGGGTGTTATTAGGAGAACTTCAGCCAAGCATGTTAGGCTCACTGAATTTCAGCTGAAAAATCTGATTTTGTGGCTGTGTGAGGATAAAGAGATCTAGTAATACCAATTTTCCATATGAAAAACAAGCCAGTTTTCTTAGGAATAGCCCGAGGAAGAAAAAGACCGCATGTGAGTGAGGCATCTTGGAGTCTCCATTTAGCAATACAAAAAGTGTTGAGAGAGGAGAGGGAACTAAATCAACAAGCAACGGGAACACAAACAAAATGGAAAACAAAAAAATAGGAAGGAGAGGCCTGGACCCATCTGAGCTTTCCTAGCTTGGGGGCATGGGGGGCCAGCCTGTGAGGACCCTGGCTTCAGGTGTGTTAGCTTAGGCACAGGAGCAAACGCTGCCGACCCTAGAAGTGCATGGAAAACCCCAACAACAGGCTCACTGACCCAGGGTCCGCACCCGCATCTTCTGATCCCAACAGCCGCCGCAAACACCACATGGGAAACTAGCGACGCCCCTTACTGCTTGTAGCCTAGTAAATTCTTTATTTGTTCTTGGTCAATCTGTGTGAACACGGATCCTGCTAGCATCAAGCTGGTTTAATGTTTTCCACCAAGGAGGCTTATTAATTTGTTAGCCACAGCTGAGAGAAGTCACGCTGTCAGAAAGCCTGCGACACCTGGAAGAGGAGAACGTGTGGTAAAGACCGGCCCCAGGCTGGCACAGTGGTTCACGTCTGTAACCCTAATGGCTCAGGAGGCTAAGGCAGGAGGATGGAAAGTTCAAAGCCAGCCTCAGCAAATTAGTGAGGCCCTATGCAACTCAGCCAGACCCTGTCTCTAAATAAGATACTTTAAAGGGCTGGAGTTGTGGCTCAGTGGTTAAGTGCCCCTGGGTTCAATTCCCGGTACAAAAAAAAAAACAAAAAATGGCCTCCAATGCTGTAGAAGGCCACTAGTCTACTACCAGCCTTTGTGAGCAAGCAGATGTCCAGCTGTGTAGACAAGGCCCCTCCCCACCCCATCCCGGATCTACAGGTGAATAGTGTTGTGAGAAACAGATTGATTGAGAAGCAGCAGATAGCAACCAGGGAGGAGGAGAATTCCAAACTTTATTTCATGCAAATTCTGAGCCCTGATTCACAGTTTCTCACAATATTTACAGGTTATTTGATGTCATTTTAGACCCATCCTATCATTGAGGCTTTTTGCTCTTTTTTAAAAAATTCCTAAGCCATGTGGCTGAAGGAAGGCCTGTGCGGGGTCTCTAACAAACATAAAGCCTGCTCCCAGAGACAGGTAAGAAGGAAGGGCTCTTTCCACAGGCATCTGTGACATTTTGAGAGGGAGTGGTCAGACTCTTAGGCACTTATGTACAATCCAAAAGGAGGGACCCAGGGTCAAAGAGGCTGCCTGGAGAAGGTCTGGGAGAGGGGAGGGAGCTGACTGTTCCCCAGGCCTTGGTTTCTTTCCCTAACGTGTGTGTGATTTCATTTCACAACCAGCTCTGGGTTTACCATCACACAGCTCAGGGGAATTCGGAGGGAACTGGGGCTCTGACGGTTGGCCTCGCATTTCTGTACCTTCTGTCCTCACTCTTTGAAGCTCAGCAGAAGGGACAAAACAGTCACAGGATGCCCCAGAGACCAAGGTAGAATGGAAGAGGGATGACAGGGACAGTCCATCCCCAGAGCCTGGAACAGGACAAAGACCAACAGTGGCACAGAGAAGCCAAAGCCTGGCTGTGCACCCCCGGCGCAGGTCCACTCCAGGTGCCGGGGGTCATCATCCCGCAGTCACCCAGCCACCTCCAGCCTCCCGGGCAGAGGGTTCTGGGCACCTGGCAGCTTCCAGTTGCACATGCTAAGAGGACACTGCCACCACACGGGGGGCCCAGAGGAAAGGTCTGCTGGGGAGCAGGCTACCCTCGGGGTGTCCTGTTGATCACGCGGCAGCCAGACCAGCCACCAGCCAGGAGGCCACGGAACCTGGGACGCAGCCTTCTCCTTTTGGAAATTATGAATGTCAGCCATGCCATCTCCGCGTCCCCTGATGTACTGAGGATGAAATAACCTCCCGGCAGGCCATTTAAAGTGGGCCGCTGACTCTGAGTGATGGCACCTGGCGGCGTGATGAAGCCAGCGGTCGGTGCGGGGGCATCTGTAACGCGAGAGCAGCCCGCCACTGTCACTCGGGTGCATGAGCACACTCCGGAAATCATTTCTAATAAAACGCTCGGGGATTTTTCTTCTCCAGGGCTGGCATGCAGTTTGGGGTGGGACTCGGTTCCGCATGAGGACTTGGAGTGAATAGGCCCCTGCTGTCTGGGTTGACGGAGGTACACTGGCTCTTGCTTTCTCCGCCTCTCCTTGGGCCTGTGACTTCCGCTCCCCCTTCACCTGCGGGCGGGTCCCCTGTACAGTCCCACACTGTCACCTCTAAGGCAAACACATTTTCCCTTAAAGCAGAAGAATCCTTAGACTTCGAATTGTGCTCCTGCTGCCAGTGTCACCTGTTCTCACTGCTTCCCCAGAAGTGCTGGGCTGGCAGCCCTGGGGAAGGCTCTCCTCTCGAGAGCGCCCCCCTGGGTGCCGCCCCTGCGGACCACCACACGCCCTGTGCTTGAGGACACTACAGCACAATTCTGCTGGCCCATCACGGCCATGCTCACCTCCTCCCTGCACGGAGGCCACGGTGGCAGCGCCTGTAGCTGCACTCAGGAGGGAAAGAAGCCCCTCCAGGCGTCTCTGGTGGACTCCTTTCCGGGAGGCACCTCTCGGGAGGCCTAGCACAGTGTGTGGCTGGAACCCTCCCGAGGAAACAAGGACAGGCACATGAAGGCGGGGCCCTCGCCCTCTCCTGAATGCTCACCACCGGGCTATGAAAGCCCAGTGCCCTGCTGAAGGGTCGAGTCTAGCGAGGTCATAGTGTCGGCAACCCTGAGATTGCGGGTTACATCAACACGCAAAAATCAACTGCATTTATATATATACTGGCAGCAAACATTTTGAGAGTGGTTTTTTTTAAGTTTATAGTTGCATCAAAAGCATCAAATACCTTAGAGTAATTTTTTAAAAAGGTGTGAAAACTCTACAAACCCTTGTCGAGACAACGTAAGACAGATAAATGCCCCGCGTCTCCCCGCGTCTCCCCGGCCTAGTTCCAATGAGCTGCAACCTGGTCTTGCTCCACCGGAGCCAGCCCGCCTCGGGGCTGGACAAGCTCTCCCTCCGAGCTGCGTGAAGGCCACAGGGAGATGACCCCGACGACCTGCATCCATGTCCCAGGAGAAGACATCACAGCTTACCTGAGCGCTCAAGAAAGCCGTTCCAGTTAAAGGAGGCGTTTGGTGTTGTTGCAATCCCTGGGGGAGAGGCACAAGAAAAAGAGAGACTCAGGCACATAGTGGCTGGTTTTTTGGGTTTTTTTGGGGGGGGAGTACCAGGGATTGAACTCAGGGGCTCTCGACCACTGAGCCACATCCCCAGCCCTATTTTGTGTTTTATGTAGAGACAGGGTCTCACTGAGTTGCTTAGCACCTCACTGTTGCTGAGGCTGGCTTTAAACTCGTATTCCTCCTGTCTCAGCCTCCCAAAGTGCTGGGATGACAGGTATGTGCCACTGTGCCCGGCCCACAGTGGCTTGATGACATTCTGGTTCTTATGAAACCCGCTCAGCCCCAGTCCTCACTGGGCCCCATTAACCCTACAGCACTGGAAGTGGAAGGTGAGTCCCAGGTACCATCAGGATGCCAGTCTCTGGCCCCCGTCCACTGTCGGGCCAAACTGCCTCTGGGCCGTGCAGATCTCAAGCTCCTGAGTAACCATGCAAGAGGCTTCTAACTGATTAGTCCAGTGACTCTAACAGCCCACGTACAATCTTATCTTTACTGAAAATGCCTAAGCTCCACCCTCACCAAAGCACGGCCTGATCACCTGAGGTCTGTATCACTTCCTCCGAAAGATTGGCTGAGTTTAAGTTTTTCTTAAAAAGCAAACCTGTAACATTTGGACTGAATCCCTAAGCAACATCCAGCAGGGTCCTTGACAACAAGAAGTTCTGAGGTTTTATAACAGGTAGGTCACGCCCTCTGACCACCTCTGGAACCCACTTCTGCAGTCACGGTTGGTCCAGAGCGACACGCTCTCTGCCAGGGGACCTGGGCGGGGAGCTGGGCAGCGCCTCCACCCACTGCCCGCAGTCCTGAGACCTGCTGGCCAGGCTGGTTCCTCCGACCTCTCCAGCTGGAAACAGAGGTGCAAGAGGCGAGGTGGGTTCCCCCAGCTCCTGGCGTCAGTGGCAGGGCTGCCTCCTCCCTGCACCAGTATCTCCTGGCTGTCAACCAGGCCCCGCTGCCCTTGTGCCCACACACCCTTTCACACAGGCCAGGCAGGCCAGGCGCTGCACCTCTTCACAGTACAGACTCCAGAAAGGAGTATATCTGAAAAATTGTTCTAGTGCTTTAAAAACAACAGTGAAACACAGGAGCAAGTTACCATGGTAACACGACAGGCAGGAGGAGGGCCTGCAGGCAGGTGCCCCTGGGAGGAAGCCCCCAGGCCTACGTCCACCCCTGGCCTCACGCCTGTGCTGGCTGAGCCTGGGATGGGTCCCCGGATCTTGGATCTCCTCTTTCCACTCTGGGTTGCGTAGGACAGTGTTTGGAAAGAGTGATGCCAGCCTGCGGGGTTCTGCTAGGGCTCCAGACGCCACCGTCGGGCAGGACTGGGCAAGGGAAAGAGAGCGCGGAGGGCAACAGGGGCAGGTCCCAACTCAAGTCCAGCCGAGGTGCTCAGCACTTTGTTTTTTCACACTCACCACGGGCGGGAAGTGGGAAGTGGCCGCATTTTTAATGATTCTTTCACCACTGCTCGTAGTTGTCCTATTTCATTTTTTTATTCTGATACGACAAAATAATGCAAATGTATCTCCGCTGCTCATTACTTTAAGTAAACATCAAAAATCATATTATCTCATCCATAACACCTCCGTGTATGTCTCTAGAGGACGCATTCGTTCAAAACATAATATATGTATTTCAAAAACCCTTACCTTGACTTTGGACATAGATCTTATCCTTAGCATGTGGCTTTTGAAAAGAGGAAGAAAGAAAAAAAGTAAATTTGATAGTCCATTTTATACTCTTTACAAATAAAATAAAGGTCATTTTAAAATCCTGTTGGGAAACACCTGTCAGCATCACCCTCACAGCGGCTGACAGGCTATTGCTCTTTAAGACACAGGGTTACTTCTGCTCTAATGGTTGTTGCCATTAAAATGACAGCATCTGTAAGGCCAGAAGCACAAATGAAGTCCCTGAAATTAGGCTTAATGCAATCGGATGCTTTTCCAGTTACTGTGTTAGGAGCACAGCTACCGAAACTCAGCCAGGAAACAGGCTGCACTGGAGGGAGCTTCTGGTGCACCTGCTGTCTGTCCTGAGTGGAGGGGAGCCTGGGGAGTGTGGTTTGGTGCCACACACCCTCTGGTGGGAAAGCCATCTCCCTCCCTCAGGACAAAAGAAGAAAGAAGGAGGAGGGAGAAAGAAAGAAGGAACAGAGGAAAGGAGGACAAGGAAGAGAGGGAGGGAGGAGACCCAGGGGTGAGGGCACCATATGCAGGCAGATTCCTCCTGGCAGTGCAGGGCAGGTGAACCTCAGAGCCAGGGCTCCGGGGCCGCCAGCCTGCCAGGCCCTTCCGTGGGTGGCCTGGACACTCGTGCCAAGGTACTTAACTCTTCTTCTGCACAACACCACTGGAGAAAACAATCTACTTCCCAGTTCATTGTGAAACAGTGGCAGAAATCCTCTCAAACTCAAGAGGATTCTGGCACCAGGTGGGAGTAGAAGTGGAGAGAAACCCACTGCTGAATGTGGGGGGCCCACTCACTGGCCACCAACTCTCCTCACGACCAGAATGCACGGGCTTCCGGGGACAAGCGTCCACATGTGTGCCTTTTTATCCTGTGATCTAAATTTTCTGGATGAGTGGATGAAATCACCAACCCAGTTCGATGTCTGGAGGTCACAGAAGTCACAGCCCTGTTCTCCTGTGTGCGTGGAGGAACAGGTGCAGTCCTTGAAGTAACATGGCCCTGACCTTGTGCAGGGTGTGCTGGCTGGTGCCCCAACTCAGCCTCCATTCAAGGAGCGGACCGTGGGGGAGCAGTACCCACACGGGAGAGGCGGGCCTCCCGTGGGGGACGGTGCTGGCCTGGCCTGGCCTGGTAGCTCCCGGGGTCCGGCCCCATGTTGTGCTTAACCGTGAGACTCTGAGCTTCCAGGGGTGTTGAGTGGCGCCCTCAGTTCACTGGGCAGCAGAGGCACATGCCCAGCCAGGAGGCCCATGGATGAGCAAGCCCGAGGAGGCGCGTCAGAGCTCCCTCCCCCCAGCTCAAGGCGACATCCCTGTCCAGGGAGAAGCCGGGCAGCAGCAATCATGGGAACTGGGCACTGAGACTGGAGGCCTTGAAACCTTCCTTTTGTCGAGTCGGAAGTTCACCAGGAAGCTGAAGGGAACACGCCTGGACTTAATTTAGCCAATCTGCCACAGTCCACCTCTGCAGCACCAGCCCAGCACCACAGCCAGAGGGCTCGAGGCTCCCCTCAAAGCATGTCAGGCAGCGGCGTAGCCTGCGTTGGCGCCGCACTGGACAGTAACAAGGTCAGCTCGATCCTGGGCAGATCTGATTCATGAAGGAGAGCAAAATTAGAGTCTTGCCACTCCATTCCTACAAACGAACGTGCTCTGCAAAGCCTTCCCTTCGAGAGAGTCCCTTTTCCTACCAAAACAATCATTTAACTGGTATGTCAGCTCTACCACCAGAAAGAACTGATGTGCATGGAGATTCCTGGTTTTAACCCCTGGAGTTTATAAAACTTTTAATATTATTTCTCCAAACCTATTGAAAGCCTCAAAACATAAGTGGATCCACAGTTTGGTGCAAACCTCTAAAACACATCAACAAGGACATTTTGAGATCTTATCTAAAGCAAATCAAGAAAATAGAGCTTTGGTACAAAAGAAGTCTGGACCTGGGCTATTTGTAATCATTGTACTAAAACAAATCTGGTAAAGGCCAATTGGTTTATGTTGGCTTTGAAAACATTTTCTATATTAAAATGGCACAGATACAGATGAGTTTTCTTTGTTCAAGATTTATTGCTTCATTTGTCCTAAGATGAGTCCAAGTCCTTGTGTGTCACTGATCTGCCCAATTAGCTCATCTCTGCTTTTTATTTTATTTACGAAGTCAAATAAAAAAAAAAAGACTGCATCTACATAACAATGTAATGGGAAAGACTCTCCATCTCAATATCTATGGGGAACAATTACATAATTTAGCCTATCATGGACTGGACATAGAAAGCCAGCGTCCTATCAGACAGACAGGTAAGACAGGCGAGGCCTTGAAACACAAGCAAATGCTAATTGGTGTCCTTTGGTAAGGGAATAACAGCCACGGCGGAAAGACTCCTCATTCTTTAGCTAATGCAACACAGAGGCTGATCTTCTGAAGTGAATCCTTCGGCACATGAAAACCACAATAAACATTAATTTTGTAATATATGCATAATTGAATCTTCTACAAGTTGCAAAAGAATAATTTTTATACAAAACACACAGAAATTGGGCACTTCTCTGGAGATATGGTGTTTTGTTTTCTTCTCCTTCTTAACTCTTTTCCATTAAAAATCTGTTACCAAGCAAGAAAAGAAACGAGTTAGAAATCTGTTGTCTAGCTCGGTGTCACCTCTTGCCCAGCAGAAGCAGTGATGATACTTGGACACGTCTCCCTGGAGCTCATGCCTGTGACCACACTCTCACCAATAATCGTCCTGAGAGGACACGATCTAAATCCCAGCGTTCGTTTCTGCTCTCTTTGTGAAACTCTCACATTTGCGTCAGCGCGGCGTCGAGGGGGGAGGGTGATGGGCGAGGTGGCCCCAGCCTAAAGCTGAGCTCCCTGGAGCTGGTGCCTTTTTAGTGATGTATTTTTTCATTTGGGGACTTTTGGGTCAGCACCTTCTGGGCCTCATTTGTCTGCCTTGCCTTGTGATGAAGAGCACTGTCGTCACGGTTGTCATGTTGGGCAGCAGCTAAAGTGCCATTTTACTTTCAGCATGTACCTAAACTCGTCAAGGCTCCTTTGGAAACTAAAATGCAGAAAGCAAGGCAGATCTCAGGGACTGTCACACACATGATTCATGTCACAGGTGAGCCCAAACGTCCCTGTGGGTGTCCATGCTGACCTAACTGGGCCAGCTGCCTATTAACCAGTGCTGCCATATGCAGCAAGTGCTTACCGTCTCTGAGCTTGGTACTTCTCTTCCTGAATGGCCCATTGCTCTGTCTGCTGTTGCCTCTGAACACCCCATCCTGCGATGGTCCCCACCACCACAGAGACATGTCTCACATCACTAGACAACAGATTTCTAACTCATTTTTGATAGAATATTACATTATTTTTAAGAATTTTTTCTAATTAGTTTTCCATGACAGTGGAATGTGTTTTGATCCATCATACATGAATGGAGTATAACTTCTCACTCTTCTGGTTGCACATGATATAGAATCACACCGATTGTATGATCATATGTACACACAGGGTACTAATGTCTGATCCATTTTATTCTTCCTCCTCCATAACCCTCCCTCCCTTCACTCCACTCTAGCTAACCCAAAGTACCTCTGTTCCCCACCCCCTTATTGTGTATTAGCATCCACATATCAGAGAAAATATCTGGCCTTTGGTTTTGGGGGATTGGCTTATTTCATTTAGTATGTATTCTCCAGCTCCATCCATTTACCTGCAAATGCCATAATTTCATTCTTCTTTAAGGCTGAGTAATATTCCATTGTGTACATATACCACAGTTTCTTTATCCACTCATCTTTTGAAGGGCATCTAGGCTGGTTTCATAGTTTAGCTATTGTGAATTGAGGTGCTATAAACATTGATGTGCCTGTGTCACTGTAATATGCTGTTTTTAAGTCCTTTGGGTATAAACCAAGGAGGGGGATAGCTGGGTCAAATGGTGGTTCCATTCCAAGTTTTCTGAGGAATCTCCATATTGCTTTCCATAATGGTTGCACCAATTTGTAGTCCCACCAGTAATGTATGAGTGTGCCTTTCCCCCCACATCCTTCCCAACATTTATTGTTGCTTGTATTCTTTAAAAAATTTTTTTAGTTGTTGATGGATCTTTATTTTATTCATTTATTATTTGTATGTGCTGCTGAGGATCGAACCCAGGGCCTCATGCATGCTAGGCAAGCGCTGCACCACTGAGCCCCAGCCCCAGCCCTGCTTGTGTTCTTAATGATTGCCATTCTGACTGGAGTGAGATGAAATCTTAGAGTAGTTTTGGTTTGCATTTCTCTAATGGCTAGAGATGTTGGACATTTTTTCATATATTTGTTGATTGATTGTATTTCTTTTTCTGAGAAGTGTCTGTTCAGTTCCTCAGCCCATTTATTGATTGGGTTGTTTGTAGGTTTTGAGGTTTTTTAGTTCTTTGTGAGAAGTCTTTTCTCCCATTCCATACGCTCTCTCTTCACGTTATTGTTTTCTTGCTGAGAAGAAGCTTTTTAATTTAATTCCATCCCATGTATTAATTCTTGATTTTACTTCTTGGTCTTTAGAAGTCTTGTTAAGAAAGTCAGATCCTAAGCCAACATGTTGAAAATTTGGGCCTATTTTTTCTTCTATTAGGCGTAGGAACTCTGTTCTAGTGCCTAAATCTTTGATCCACTTTGAGTTGAGTTTTGTGCAGGGTGAGAGAGAGGGGTTTAAGATCATTTTTTTTTTTTTTTACATTTTGAATTTCCAGTTTTCCTAGCACCATTTGTTAAAGAGTCTATCTTTTCTCCAATGAGTGCTTTTGGTGCCTCTGTCTAGTATGAGATAACTGTATTTATGTGGGTTTGTCTCTGTGTCTTCTATTCTGTACCATTGGTCTACATGTCTGTTTTGGTGCCAATACCATGCTGTTTTTGTTACTATAGCTCTGTAGTATAGTTTAAGGTCTGGTATTGTGATGTCCCTTGCATCACTTTTTGCACTAAAGATTGCTTTGGCTATTCTAGGCCTCTTATTTTTCCAAATGAATTTCATGATTCCTTTTTCTAGTTCTATGAAGAATGTCATTGGGATTTTAATAGGAATGGCATTAAATTTCTATAGCAGTTTTGGTAGTGTGGCAATTTTGACAATATTCAGCCTATCCAAGATCATGGGAGATCTTTCCAACTTTTAAGGTCTTCTTCAATTTCTTTCTTTAGTGTTCTGTAGCTTTCATTGTAAAGGTCTTTAACCTCTTTTGTTAGATTGATTCTCAAGTAAACTTTGTTTTAAAGACTATTGTGAATGGGTTAGTTTTCCTAATTTCTCTTTCAGTGGATACATCACTGATGTTTAGGAATGTAATTCACCATATCAATAGACTTAAAGATAAGAATCACATGATTATCACAGTAGATGCAGAAAAAGCATTTGACAAAATCCAGCACCGCTTCATGTTCAAAACACTAGAAAGACTACAGATAGTAGGAATGTAGCTCAACATTGTAAAAGCTATCTATGCTAAACCAAGGCCGACATCATTCTAAAAATTGAAAGTGTTCCCTCTAAACACTGGAACAAGACAAGGATGCCTTCTCTCACCACTTCTATCCAACATAGTCCTGGAAACTCTAACCAGAGCAATTAGATGAAAGAAATGAAAGGGATACGAATAGGAAAAGAAGAACTCAAACTATCACTGTTTGCCAATGATATGATTCTATATTTAGAAGACCCAAAAAATTCCACCAGAAAACTTCTAGAACTAATAAACAAATTCAGCAACATAGCAGGATATAAAATCAACACCCATAAATCAAACGCATTCCTATACATACTGTTCACATTTTCTGGTGAAAGTCTCATGATTTGAGAGGAAACATCCTAAACTTGAATGAGAACTGTTAGCCAGACTTGTTTTCTGCACGGGTGTTATGTACTGCAGCAAGAAGTCAAAACTCTACGGGATATTTCTACAATGTCCACAGGGCACAGCCCACAGCTGGAAAAACGTAGTGAATCGGATTCTCAAAAATGCCAAGTCAAGGGAAAAGTATCACAAACCAACAGAGGAGCGCCACCCCAAACAGGCCCAAGGCGGGGCAGGTGGGATACACAGCTGCACAGCCCGCAGATCTGGCAAGGACTATATGACGTTAAATTAGGGCTGGAAAAAGCAACACTAAAAAATAACAACTTGGGCCTAAATAGAGGCATCTCAAATTGAGACAGACAAAACCCTCTTTGTGGAAATGCAATCAAAGTTCAATTTGTGTGGAGCCAGCTATCAATAAATTATAAACACAGCCTCCAAAATCTCATCACCACGAGGCCCCTCCTGGCTGTCAGAGGCTGACATTGACCTGTGACCCAATGAACTCTCGTGTCCCTGGCAGACACTACGCCCTCCTGTTTCAGAAGTTTGGGGGCCAGCTCTGCCCCCTGTGTCACAGAGCTGTGCAGAGGACAGGTACAGCAGCTCCTGTGCTGCTCGTGCCTGAGGCGGAGCTGGTCTGAGCCCAGGTGAGCTGCAGGTACCAAGTGCGCTAGGTTCTGAAGGCTCGGTACCCAACACATGCAGCGCATCTCAGGCTTTTCCGTAAGGATTCAGCATGCAGAGCAGATTCTGGACACAGGTGTGTAGGAAAGAGTTTGGCCTGGGCCAAAGAGAGTCCTGGCTCTGCCCTCAGCTGCTGGAAGTGGATCCAGTGGGGCCGGCCACGCCCAGTAGTCCCAGGGTTGGGGTTGGCCGTGCAGAAAGGCTGACTTTGTGATTTCCAATGGGGACTTGGGTGGAGTGCTGTCAATTCACCTGGAAACTAAGTCCAAGCAAGGGTCCAGGGGCAGTTGTCTTGCCCATGTGACAGAGGCCCACTGAAACCAGGGACATGGAACTCGGGTGAGTGTCCCTAGTTGGCTACACCCCACACACCCATCACAAACACATAACAGGCAGATGGAGGGAGAGGACAGGAGAAGCTCTGCCTCTGGAGCCACCGCAGGCTCCTCTGTCTCTTCTGTGTCTTCGCTGGCAGCTGCAGTCCTTCCTGAAGGTGGTCTGGCCTGCCCGCGCAGTTGGTGTCAGGAGGGAGGCCAGCTTTGGGGATGGAAAGCACGGGAGGAGCCCCGTGGCCCGGGGCGGCAGCGAGACAGGAGCACCAAGATTCAAGCCGACATCTCTCTGGCTGCTTTCTAAATGCAACTACTGCAAAGTTTTTGTGGCTGCACCGCGTGTCTATGCAACAGCACAGGCACCTGTGTTGCTGGGCGCCTTCATTTAATCACCTTTTTATGCAGTTTCAGAAAACACGAGTTGGACCCTGGATTTTAACGCTCAGAACTACAATTACCCACATCAACTCTACACACATGATCCTTCTCTCTTCTGAAATCACAAAAGAAATAAGAAGCCAGTGCCATAAATTTTTCTAATCCGGGATTACTGAAAATCCAGCCCTGGTTTGATAATAACTAGGTAAGATTAACTAAACTGCAACCTGAGCCAAGCCTGCTCGCTGAGATAGAATACAAAGTTAACAGCCAAAGCAGGCAGAGCCTAGGCCAAAGAGCAAAAGTGAATTGACCAAAGGCTGTATCATTGAATAAGAAACCTTTATATTAATTCTACAATTACTGACAAAAATACTAATCAAATAAGGATATTGAGCTGTACTTTACTGAAAAATCATCCATTAAAGAAGTACAAAAAGGTATATTAAAAACAGCTTCCCCTTCAAATTTAACAAGCTACCCCTTTAAGGCACAGGCACAAATTAACCCCTTCTCGGATGAGCATGTCGCAGCGCCTCTGGCATCCTTATCCAGGGCCACGCCCCTTCTGCTGCCTTCTGGGTGTTGTTTGAATGTGTGCCGCTGTCCCTGGAGAAGGCTCCCAGAGCAACCGTGGCCGCCAGGATTGCAGGCTGCTGTTGGGGAAGGGCCCGCTGGACTCCGAGGTGTCGCCTTCTCCTTAATAAAGGTGGCTGGCTTCCATTCTAATTTTTGCTTGAAAATTCACATTTGTCATTGGCAACAAATAATGCCACCCATCTTTCTCGGAGGGGCTGGCACAATCAGCTGGGCGCTAAGAAAGCGTCTGGCAAATGCCCATGTCTGAGACCGTGGTCTGTCCCCAGCTGGCCTCCCAGGGGCAACGGGAAGCTCAGAGGAGTCCAGCTCAGCCTGCCACTCAGCCAGCCAGGAAGGGCCTCTCCGGAGGGCCGTGGCCATGCTCCCTCCACAAGGTGGCCGAGGCGCTTTAGCACGCTTTCTGTTTCACCCAAGACGTTACAAACACGCACTAAAGGTTGATATTTGAAGGTTGTCACCAGAATTGCTTCAGGGGACTTAAGTGACACTGGGTAAGTGGGTGGTGGTGACTGGCGCACTCACCTTGCTGTCCCCACAGTGCAGAAGACCAAAGATCCCTTAGCGTTTTCAGGACAGCAGACTTGGCCCCATCTTGGGGTGACTACCTTAAGGAGGCTGAGAGAATGTCAAGCAGAAAGAAGGGTAAGCTAAGAGCAAGGAAGCTGCGGGGTGCAGGGTCCCCTGGTCTTGTTGCTGATTCTGAGCTGGACAGTTCATGAATTTGCATGAAAAGGTGCAGCCTGGGTTCTTGGTTCTCCGCCTGGCAGCGTGCGGTGTGGTGGCAAGGGGCGCACTCTGGCACCCCTGTCTCACATTCCTGTAGCCAACGCCTGAGCTGCAGGGAGAGCCCACCAGCCCCGCCCGTGCCAGCTCTGCCCTGGCCCCAGGGCAGCCCTCGGGTTTTGAAAACTGGAGCTGTGTAAGGATGGGCGAGGCCTGTGGAGTCCCACCAGCAGGAGGGCCGCCTGCCCACGGGAAGGGTGTGGACCCTGTGCAAACCCACAGGTGGGCAGAGCGGGCTAACGAGGCTGAGAGGGGGACTGGCTGCTGGCCCACCACCAGGGCACAGCCCTGTCCACTAGAGGAGACAGGCCGTGGCCTCCTCGTTAGTTCTGCAGGCGCCCAGCTCTCTGTGGTCTCTCCTTCTCCGCCGAGAGCTCTGTCAGACTCCACCCAGCTCACTTCGCCTGCCCCAAGTCAGAAGGAACCTCAGGTCAATAAGTAAATTAACGCACGGATCTCACAGTGCTGACTCTTGAAAGCTCTTCCAATCAGTAACCCTGGGAGGCTCCCTCTGCACCTAAGAGGCTCTTACTCTCAGGTACATGAGGCTGCCGCAGCCTGTACACTGCGGCCTGTAAATCTCCCCATCTGAGAACATAAAAAAGAAAATAGACAAAACATTAAAAGGTTTGACTACTGGGCTATTTTGCCATCGATAAAAATATAAAAAAAAAAAAATCAGTGAAGTTTTGAGGGTGTCTGCACATAAAAGAAAAAAAAAATCAATGTATGGAAAACACAATACACTGTAAGCCCCAAGGCGCTGTTGAGGGGACCCTCCCAGCTCCAGTCAGACTGCGTCCCAGCCCCCCAAGGCTGCCACTCACCTGCACAGCCAGGACAACACAAGATAAACACGTACCCAGTGCCTCTGCGCCATCTCCTTCATGGACTCCGTGAAGGCAACAGCAAATCTAGTAAATGAACAAAAATCAGGGGGACAATTAGGCCAGAATTCAATTAACGAAACTGTGAAACAGCTCCTCGGAACAAACGATGAGAGACAAGGTAAGGCACCGAATTTAAAGTGCAATCAATCTTTATTACTCGTGGTCACTGACCATTAGGTTCAAACTCCATTCACATTAAAAAAAAAAAGTTGCGTGTGGAAGAAGTAAAACCAAATGATGCTCGAAACTTCCTATTTTTCTTGTTAATTCCATGTAAGGTCAGAAAATTAAAACGCCAGAAAGCCAGGTACAGGGGAGAAGCAGGGCACTTAGCGAAAACGTCCCTGAGATTCCAGGGCTGTAGGATGCACCAGATGGACAGGCACACGTCCATGTTATTTTATCTTATTTATTCAGTTGTTTACTTATTTATTTGGTGCCAGGGATTGAACCCAGGAATGCTCTACCACTGGGCCACATCCCAGTCCTTTTTTTTGGTACTGGGGATTGAACTCAGGGGCACTCGACCACTGAGCCACACCCCCAGCCCTATTTTCTGTTTTATGTAGAGACAGGGTCTCACTGAGTTGCTTAGCACCTCGCCATTGCTGAGGCTGGCTTTGAACTTGCAATTCTCCTGTCTCAGCCTCCCTAAGTGCTGAGATTACAGGCTTGCGCCACCGTGCCCGGCTATGTTTTTATTTTATTTTGAGGTAGGGCCTTGCTAAGTTGTGGAGGTTGGTTGGCCTGGAACTGGTGATCCTCCTGCCTCTGCCTCCCAAGTCATGGGGACCACCGGTGTGTGCCATCACGCCCGGCACACCCACATTTTGGTACAGTTCAACACTTCTTCAGCAAATGTGCAAGGGGCTCCCGAGCTAAGAATAAGGGGAGAAGCTGTTCAGTAAGTTTTGTTTGTGGTGAAGTTCAGGAACGTGAACAGACACCTCTCAGTGGCGATGCATAGCACATTCCTAGGTGGGGATGCCATAAAGATGTTCCTTTTTACCAAGCTAGATGAGAAATTCAGTAATAGCTCAGGGGCATCCTGGCCCTTCACACCCCGGTGCAGCTACCATGGTTCCCACGGGGACCGAGAAATGCTGCCGCGTGACCAGGGAGAAAGAGACAAGCACCAAGAGTCCTGGAGGGCTTTCACTCCAAAGGGCATCTGGACTCAGAGGTTCAGGAGACCACGGTGGGCACTGGAGTCTGCCCACCGTTCCTGCCCCACAGTGTCACTTATCCAGGAGGCAGTGTGCTCCTTCCAGGGCACCCTGATTCCACCCTCCTCAGGGAGAACACTCTGGGAGTGCCGAGCCCAAGGCCCTGGGCCGGGAAGGACCTTTAAAACAGCACCCCTCCTGTGAAAAATGTGAAACAACTACTTTTGCACCTTGGTGGAATATTGGATTTGCCCACTTTGACATGTGATTCTATCTGTCGAAAACATCAGTAGCAAGACTACAGCTCAGAAAACAAGTGCGACTGCTGGTATTCAACTAGTGCTGACCTACAAAACAGCAGAGCCACATAGTCTAACCTAACAGGTGCTATTTTCTAATTATGAAACTACTTTTAAGCCAACTCTCTTTAGATCGTTTAACAGTATTTTCCCCAATATGTACCTGGATGATGCTCCACAAGACAATTTCCACAATTTTTCAGATACTCTTCAGTTAATTTTTATATTTATAAAATAATTACCAAATTATTACTATATTATAATATTTACAAGCTGGAAAGTTGATGCTAAATTAAAATTTCACACTATGATATCTGGAAAAAAAGGTTATCATATGAAAAAATGTTTGATCTATGCTCTATGGGAAAAATAGGTGGATTTCAAAAGTATTTGATGGAAAATGAAACACTCACCATAGAGCTAGGCAAGCTCCAGACATCGCTTTATAGAACAGTGGCTGCTTGTGTCAGCCAAGACCTCTTTGATGCCTGCAGCTTTCTTGCTCATAACCTCAATCAATAGCCCCCAAATAAAAATCAATATGTGTCTTGATAACAACACAATGAATAATACTAATGATAATGCCATTCAGATGGATTCGCTCAGTATTAGTTCTAGTAAACAGAATTATTTTTCTTCTTTAAGACTGTGCATTACACATCGTGCGACTCTAGAGGTAATAAGTGTTTGTAGTGTGAGAACCACAGCAGAGAAAGTCTGTCCCCATGGCTGCCCTACAAGGCAGCCCCCAAGGGCGTCGGCGCCTTCGTCCACTAGGGGGCGCACACGAGCACTCGCGCCGAAGGCTCGGCTCCATTTTTAACAGGCAGCATTTCCACTGCGCTTGGGCTCAGTAAGTCCTCAGAAAGAACAAGGTCCCCACATTCCCTGGCCTTCAGGGGTGTCTCAAGGCTGCACCCACCCACAGATACACAGATAGGATGCCTGAGAGGGGGTGGCGCTCTGCCCCTGGAGGGTTCAGGTGACCCAGCTACATAAACACACAAGCACTCCAGACTCCCCAGGGCTTGCCAGCCAGCGGACGTCAGGATGAGCTGTGGAAAGCTGACAACTAGTGATTTATCGGGCTAAACATCAATTATCTGGTTGAGTTTTCTTTGGCTTTTACAGGGACATGATGATTTACAACAGCAGAAAAGACCTGCAGGCAGTCCCTGGACTTGGGGTTGTTCTACATGCAGGTGAGCCTCTCAGGGCAGCCAGTGGGTGCCTGGGAGGCCCAATGGTGCAGGCCCTGGCCTCCTGGACCCCACAAAGCCTGCCACTCCCCTCAAAACACATCATCAGCTCAGCCCTCTAGTTCAGGCACACGTGCATATTTACTTCTTTCAGTTTAACCTCCTCTTTTTTCAAAATGCACAGCTAACTGTAGAGGCATCTGCTGCTATCGGTGTGGTTCTTCTTACGACGCTGTAGCCTCCATTATGCAAAGAAAACGGAGTGATGGTTTTTTTCCCACCAAAACCCTCCAACTGACTCCAGATTGCTGTACAAATATAATTACTGCTATGGTTTGGATAGAAGTGTCCCCCAAGATGTGTTGAAGGCCTCTCCCTAATGCAGCAACGTGCAGAGGTGGAGTTGTGGGGGAGCAGGTGGAATGAGGGGGCCGACCCGTTGAGGGGTTCGTGATCTGAGTGAACTCCTGGGAGTGGGTAGGAGCAGCAGGAGTGCTTGGAGGGACCTAGTTGAAGGCGTGGGTTCTGGGGGGCTGCCGTTAAGGACTTTATCTCATCCTGGCTGGTCCTCCCTCTCCCATGCCCTGCCTCCTGGCTGCCCAAAGCTGAGCAGCTTTCCTCTGCCCTGCCCTTCCGCCATGACGCTCTCCTGCCTACCTCAGCCCCACAGCAATGGTGCCAGACAGGGCTGAGGCCCCTGAAACTGTGGGCCAAAATACGTCTTTCCTCCTTTAAGTGGTTAAGTGGTCAGTGATGAAAAAAGCTGACAATAAAACCGTTTGCTAAGTATGCCTCGTTAAAAGACCAAATCACAACCAATTTAAAGATTGTAAGGGGCTTTTGTTAGATTCTAGAATCAGGAACGCCTCTGGCAGCTGGGCGAGAGTTCTGATGAGCTGAGTGGGGTCAGTCAGCTTGACAGAGAGATGGGAAAGGCCCAGGGAAGTGGAGAGCAACAGTGGGGGCCCAGAGTGATTCCTGGAGGGGCAGGGAGCAGGACTTCCTTCTCACGCAGACTCGGGCTGAGGGAGTCTCCCACTTTTGGAGAACTGGCCCCTGTCACCATGGGCTTGACCACAGGCACCCAGCATAAGTGACATTGCCAAAGTTTGGTCTGCCTGTGGTCCTGGTGAGGAGGTGGGTCCAGGACAATGCCTCATGACAGTGACTCAGGAGGCTGAGGCAGGAGGATCACAAGTTCAAGGTCAGCCTTAGCAACTTAGCGAGGCTCTAAAGCAATTTAGTGAGACCCTGTCTCAAAATAACAAATGAAAAGGGCTGGGGATGTGGATCCATGGTGAAGCGCCCCTGCATTCAATCTCCGGCACCAAAAACAGAACAATACCTCATGTGCTTGGTTGAATACCTGGGCAGGAAAGCTCTGGAAGTGATTCCAGCCGAGGTTCTGACCGCCCCACGGGCAGGCATACTGGTGGCTGCAGTGCCTGGGGCTGCTGTCCACATTCAGCATCTAGAGACAGGGGCTTGTCCCCCAACCCCACAGGATGAGGGATCCCCTGTCCGGGTGCTCACAGTGTCTCCTTTGAACAGCACCTCCACAGCAGAGGACACTTAGGCTCTTGGTGCTCTTGGGATGCCTGGGAGTGACATGACTGAGCCAAAAGACTTAGCCACAGTCTAGGAATCCAGCAGGTGGCCCGCCTTGCAAAGGACCTGCGGAGCTCAGGAAGTGAGAGGCGGAGCCCTGCCAGGAGCAGCTCCTGGGATGAGCCTGAGGCAAACTGCACCTGATTGGTGGGCTGATCAAGCTAGAGTTCACTTGTCTTCTCTCTGAGAAAGCAGTGGCTTTCCCAAGTCTTTTCCGCTAAGGGGAACCTTCTAAGAATGCTCGCCCAATATCAAGTGTAGGCCGAGTGCCAGGAGTTGGGTGCCCTGATGATTCACGGTCAAACAAAACCCTGGCACACGAGAGGAGAGATGCCGTGAGGCCAGCGTCCTATGGCAAGAAGGAAACCGCCCGAACAATTGCTCTTCTCGGTCTTTCTGTTAATTCCATCCCAGGGGGTTAGGGTGCACCTGGGGACTTCTCTCGGGCGTACCTGGCTTCCTGGAGAACTCTTCCCATCAATTCGTTTTTTTCCCTGTGGTTGGCATCCTCATTTAAATCCGTTCCACCAAAGATGATTCCGAAAGGAATTCGATGACCTGGGCAAGGGTGACAGGAAGCAGAATTTAGCACTCGAAACGCCCCCAGCAACCCCTCCTCGGGGGTGAATTAAAGCTGCCCTTTTCAGAGCAAGGGGCTGGGCTTTGTGGCTTGATTTTCTGCAGCTGTCCTGAGTGGCGGAGCGGGTCGCAGCGCCACAGACGCAGCTGAGATTAATCACGGGAGATGCCAACCACTGTTGCCACCCATATTTTTATTTTCAATTAATTTGCTTTAAATTTTAACAGATGAAAAATATCGTTAGCCACCATCTATCAAAGCCAAGTTTATCGTTCCCGGGAAACGAGCTAATCTGCAACCATCGAGGTTTGTGACAGACAGGGGCCTCCCAGTTTAGAGCTGTTGTTCATCATCATGCCAGGCAGCGGCTGAGGGGACCTAAGAGACATGATCTCAACCAGGTCCTTAAGGAGCACGCAGCACAGCAAGACGCATAAATCACAGCCGCAGGACTGGAATGGGAACCAGGTACCCGCAATGCTGAGCGTGGAGGCAGGAGGGACCTTGAAAGGGCAGATGCAGACTCCCAGCGGAGGCCCAGGCTGAGGGGAGGAAGAAGGCGAGGCCATCCCGGGATTACTCAGTAACCAGGTCATGAGCACAGATGTGCAGGCACCAGGGTGCCCAGACCAAGTTCAATGGTGTGCTCGCTGTCAGCGACTCCTCTGCTCCCCAGAAGAACTACCAAAGGTCAACTAGGAGTTTCCAAAGCCTCTACAGCCTGCCAACCCCACAACGGGCCAAGTCCAACCAGAGTTCACCTGGGATTTCTCACACAAGCTGACCCCTTTTAGTATATAAGGGAGAGATACTGAACTTTCCTTTTATTGAAGGAATTGTTTTTATCCTGGAAATTAGCAGATTCCATCTTTCTCTGCCTATCCAGGTTGCTCTCACCCTAGAATTTCATTGCTAAGAATTCAGCTTCAAGATACTAAGCAGAGAATACAAGCAATAATAAGTGCTGGCAAGGATGTAGGGGAAAAGGTTCTCTCCTACATTGCTGGTGGGACTGAAAATTGGTGCAACCATTATGGAAAGCAGTATGGAGATTCCTTAGAAAACTTGGAGTGGACCCACTCTTCAGTTTGTACCCAAAGGACTTAAAATCAGCACACTACAGTGACACAGCCACTTCAATGTTTATAGCAGCTCAATTCACAATAGCTAAACTATGGAACCAACCTAGATGCCCTTCAATAGATGAATGGATAAAGAAACTCTGACACATAGACACAATGGAATATTACTCAGCCTTCAGAATGAAATTATGGCATTTGCAGGTAAATGGATGGAGCTGGAGACTATCATGCTAAGTGAAATAAGCCAATCCCCCAAAACCAAAAGCCAAATGTTTTCTCTGATAAGCAGATGCTGATCCATAATAGGGCAGGGGGATAGGGAAGAAGGCAGGAACTTTAGTTTGTGTAGAGGGCAGTGAGGGAAAGGGCGGGGTTGTGGGGATGGGAAGGATGGTAGAAAGAGACAGACATTATCCCCCTGTATGCGTTGTATGATCACACTACTGGAGTGACTGAACCAGGTACAGCCAGAGGAATGAGACGCTATACTCCATTTGTGTACAGTGTGTCAAGATGCATTCTATTGTAAAATGAATAAGTTAATTGATTTTTAAAAAAAGATACTACGCAGTACAGTAACCCAAACAGGTGCGACAGAGGTGCTGGAAGAAGCAGTATCTGAGAAACAGTCTAGCTGAACCCTGGTGGAGACCAGCCTTGCCTTAGGAGCTGTGTGTGTGTGTGTGTGTGTGTGTGTGTGTGTGCGCGTGCGCGCACGTGTGTGCGTGTGTACTCAAGAGAAATTGACAAAAGTGAAGAAAACAAGCACGCATCGATCAACACAATGTGTGTGTGGTGACGATAAACACACATTTCTCTATGCGTGTAACATCTGTGCAAAGACATGTGACGCAAGCTGCCATTGCCTCTGGGAAGACCCACCCATTAGACCACAGGTCCTAATGGGGTAATATTGATGTTCAGTCCCTGATACTTTATGCTGTTCTAATTCCTTACTGTGGATCTGTATGAATTTTCCCAAAATACAGACAGACAAAATGGCCCACACAGTGGATGTGGTTTCCCAGGGCAGTGGGTTTAGGTTTGAAGACGCTGGGGTGGGCGGATGCTCATCCCATGTGGGAGGACTTGAATCTCTGAGGACCAGCAGGTCTGTACAACAACTGCCTCAGAAACACTCACATCCTAATTCCCGGGACTGCAGAACAGCCCACAGAGGAAAAGGGTCTGTAGGGCAGCCAGAAGAACTGAGGTTGCTAGAAGCCACCTGCAGCCGGGGGAGACCACCCTGGACTATCCAGGTGGTGCCTCGGGACCTTGGGCATCCTGAGGGTGAGGAGGGAGGCAGGCGTGGGTCACATGAGAGACTTCAGCAGCCACAGAGGGCTTGGAGCTGCAGGAGGGGCCGCGGGGAGAGACAGAACTGACCCAGGAGCCTCTGCAGGTGAGCACAGCCTGCTGAGCTCCTGCAGCTTAGGACCTCCAGGGTCCTGGCCTCCAGAACTGCGGGACCATGAATGGTGTTGTGTGGTACCTTGTCACAGAAACACCAGGAGGCCAATGCACCCTAGGCCACCAAGGAAGTTCCCTTGGCAAAGACCGCTGCTGGAGGAGGCAAAGAAGAGTGGGAAAGCCTTTTTCAGCACCTAAAAAGCTGCTTCAGAGGCAAGAGCACACTCAGCAAGCAAGGCCCTGGGTCTGGCTGACCCACAGCCCCCAGCTGCAGTGGGGGAGGAGCCGGACTTGGGCTCCAGCCAGCCCTGGGCTAAAACCAGCTCCGCCTGGAAGACATGTGACTTAGGTCAAGGTGCTCATTTCTCTGAACCTCGCCCTCTCTCTGGAGATGGAGATGATAGCTGGTTTACTGACCGGTTGCTGAGCTCTTAGAACAGACTGTGCACAACACACCAGGTTCCCAGCAGACCCCACACAGATAGCTAGTCTCACTGTGCTTTATACCAAACACAAATACACCAGTCTAGAAATTCTCTGAATTACGTTAGCACTTGGAAGAATGGCATGGGAGCTTGTTCACCTGCCTTTCTTATTTTTCAGTGCTCTCTTGTTAAGAAAACAAAATCTTACATAAGTTGCACATTAGTCTTAATAGCAAAACTTTTAAAAACTCAGCCATAATTGTAATCAATAAATTATAGAAGCCCTTTTGGACTTTTTTTTTTCCTGCAGCACTGTGTATAGAAAATGTATTTGCAAAGCTATTTTTAGTAGTATACATATTTATGGTGTTTTGAAATAACATATGGTGTATGTTAATACCAGCTAATTAACATACACAGGAACCGCGCAGACGTGTCATTCTGGGGTAAACACATAAAATCTAGTCTCCAGCAATATTCAAGACACAATACTTTGCTGTTAACTGCAGTCAACATTCTGTACAGCAGATCTCTGAGTCTCCTCCTCCTAACTAACTGAAGTTAGAGTCTTTGCCAACAGCTCCCCAGGGACCCCACCAGAGCCCCTGGAACCACCATTTCACCCTCCAACGTTTTAGATCCACAGGTAAGATCTGTCTTTCTGTGCTTATTCCACTTAACAGAATGTCCTCTGGTTCATCCAGGTGTGAGCAAACGAGAGGATTCTCAACACTAGAATCCCATGTGTACATACACATTTTCTTTATCCATCCATCTGCTGATGGACACTTAGGTCAATTCCAAATCTTGACTATTGTGAATGATGCTTCCGTGAACATGGGGGTGCAGATATCCTAAAGAAAATAGGGTAGACCCTCTACAAAAGTGTATGCATAGTCTACTTGCCAGTACACTGCTTGTAGTTGAGGGGAAAATGGAAATAAGATACCAACCATCTTATAGAAGATCATTCAAGGACAGGAGAAATGGTCTTAACATCTTGTTAGGTGAACAGAGATAACTGAATTATGACATGACTGCAATTTTAAAAATACCCACAAACTGCAGAGTGAGAGCCAGAGGCCAGGGCTGGAGAAAGAGTGCCAGTCGGATGCCTGGATTTCACTTCCTGGAATCACCCGTTCCATTTCCTCTGCACAAATGCACGCAGCAGGGCGGCTCTAGCTTGCACTTAGACTTCTTCTTAATCGGTCACCTGACCCTGTCTCCTGCCTTGTTAGGTTCAAGCTGGGGCATACTTTCAACAAGAAACAGAGGAGGGCTTCATTCACACAGGAACAGCCAGCATCAAACCAACTGGCACGTCGTCTCTTGCATGGTGGTTAAGGCACATGAAAGAGAGGCCAGGAAGCCAACTGCGGGGTGGCAGGTGTCACAGCCCGAATGAGAACAGCTGCAAGCAACCCTTATTAAACACTGCAAACACTGATTGCCATGTGGAAAAAATCTTCTACAGACAGGCCAAGAGGGAGCAATGAAGCCCTTGGACTACTTCAAAGTTCACACTTCTATTGTCTTTTAAAAGATTTCCACCATACCTGCAGTGAATCTGCAGTGTAGACTAGTGTTGCTCATGTGCTATCTCCCCTTGGCTAGCATTTGTTCTAGCCACTTTATTTACCTAATCATGCCCTCAGCAAATACTAATTGTAAAAAGAAAAGTGAACCTGCCCTTGTCCAGGTTATTTAGGTCTTGCTTATGTTGAATACACACAGCCACACAACCGCGGCTAGTTTTCACCCAGCAATATGTACCAGAAGCTTAGAAATTGCATAGACCCTAAGATCACTTCTAGAAAATGCTAAGCAAACGAGATGAAATCTTTTCCAAAACAATATGCAGGCACCTGTTCATCAATACGTTGTTTACAACTGAGCTGGGAAAATGGGAATAAGATGTAATTCCTGGACAACAGAGGCAATGTTCCTATAATACTGTTAGGTAAAAATAAACTACACTTTAAAATCACACAACGAATGTGGTGGGAGAACAACAGCTCAGCAGCTTGAAGATTTCATTACACACAGTCAGTAGCCCACAAACATCTTCTAAAGGTAGTTGCAAGTTCACACTGGAAGAATGTATCTTTTTTTGCAACTTCATTTGGAATAAAAACTTGAAACAAAGGAAACCAAATCACACACAGACGCTGGTCATTTCCGCGTAAAATTGCAGGTGTCATATTTTCTTCCTTGCATTTTTATGTAGTTTCCAAATCACCTACTGATGTAATTTCAGAAATCACTGAATGTCTACATTTAATAAAGGACTATAAAAGTTTCATGGTGCATGGAGTGGAACTGCTGGCTGGGCCAATTAGTAACAGTGTAGCACCTCCTCAAGCGCAGAACTGGCTTGGTGCATTGCCCTGTGAAAACGCCTGGCCTAGCAATACCTTGTCTCCCTGGCCAGGCTTCCAGCGCTCTTGACAGGTTCTGCTACTCCATTTGACTTTTAGAAAGATAGCCTTTGGGAAGGATGGTGTTTGATTTCCATAATTAAAACAATTAGCAATAGATGAACAAGTAAGATTCGAGCCCAATGTACCCTGCGGGGTGCTGGCTTGGTTCTTGAATTTCGTTAGGCTGTGCAAAATTCATTGTTCCTCAGGGTTGCCTTGGGGAGGCCCTTGTACCCTACAACTCTTAAGAGAAGCAAATCTAATTTTGGATGTCTTTGTGTTTGTTGAAACACAGGTCAAGCATGGTAAAATTGAAAAGAACTGAAGTTCAAAGAAGAAAAAGCAATTTGACTAAAGTGGGAATAGGTCCTTGCTCATCCGCTAGCAGAACATGAACTGGAATAACCTATCTGGGTAGCAATGTGTCAGTGTCAATCAAAAAAATTAAAAAAAAATACTGCCCCTTGGCCTACAAGTTTACCTAGGAATTAGTACTACTGATAGCTCTCATAATGAAGTTAAGACATATAATCAAAGGCACTGCAATGCTGCTTAGACTAGCAAAGTCCAGACTTCTAATAAATATGTGCATTCTTATAGTGGAATTCAGGTTGAGTAAGCCTAATCCGAAAATCCAAAATAGGAAGTGTTCCAAAATCGGAAGCTTCTTGAAAGCTGACATGAAGTCACAGGTTGGAAAATTCCAATTTTGACCTTATGTAACAGGTCACCAACTAAAGGCAGGCACACTACAAATACTCTATAAATTACCTTCAGGCCATGAAATAAGGTATATAAGAAATATAAGTGGATTTTTAGACTTGGGAACTGTTGCCCAAATATTTCACTATGTATTTGCAAATATTCTACAATTTTTTAAAAATCTAAAATTAAAAACACTTTTGTCCCAAGCATTTCAGAATAGGAATACTCAACTTCTTAACGTGCAGCCACTGAGAGGGAGGCTGGAGTGGCGATGCAATTTGGAAAGGTACATAAGGAAATATATGGAATAAGCCTACTTGTAAGAGTAACATATATGCCACATGTGTGGGAAAAACAATTCGAAAGAACACCAGGTATAATTTCATACATAACAACACATCTGCCAGCCAGACGAGCACCAGACTCAGCTGAGGGAGGCGCTGCAGCTAGAGCCCCTGGCAATGGCCCTCCAAAGCACCTGTGGAGCAGAGCCCATGCGCCTGATTCCAGCTCCAGAAGGTCTCGACATATCCTGGGCTGAACCTCAGACTCTGCTGTGTCCTACTACACTTAGAACGGAATTTGGGGTCCTCTGCTTGTTCACAGAAGAGCACTCCCTGGGAATAACCCTTTCAGAAGCAGGGTTCCCTGCTTCTGGAAAGCAATCACTTCTGATCATTGAGGACTCCCAGAAACAGGACAGCAGGGACACTCTCACAAGTCCACAGGCTAAGAAGCCCGTACCAAGCCGGGCGCTGCTGTGTCTGAAGTAGAAAACATTCAGAGACAATTTAATGTCCATTAATTGGACACTTCAAATTGCGGCACTTCCAAGAGACAGAGGAGGTCGAATTGCCAGGGAAAGAGAAGGAAGTTCCCGGGGTGGAGACGCCCCATCTGTGTTGTTTTAAGGAGGGGCATCTACACAAATGTGAAAAGGCCTATCCAGTGGCCGGCCTCCAGGGGGGTGGCCTCCTCAGGACACTCTAGCTAGGACCCCCACCAAACAGTGCCAGGTAACTAAAAGGACTCACATTGGATGGCTTCTGAGGCTGGGTGGTAAAAGACAAAGTGACTTTGCATTTTCTCTCTCTTGGGTTGTTCTCTCTGGGAGAAGCTGGCCATCATGTCTGAGGACACTCATGCAGCCCTTGGAGAAGCCCACATCTCCTGTCCACAGGTGCCTGGGCTGCAATGGCAGATTCGATCCTCCAGCAGCCCAGGGCGACTGCAGCTCACCAGAGCCCCTGGGACAGAATGCCCTCCCAGTACTCTGGCCGGCGTGTTGCTGTGAGCAGCTACATTTGGGGGCAACAGGCCGTGCAGTAGTAGATCACTAATGCAGCAGATGTATTTCTAGAAGAATCCACATGAGACAATGGTAGCTGGCTGCCTCTGGGGAGAACAAATGATGTGGAAGGGACAAGAGGCAGGAAAGCGATCCCTTCTCACGGCACACCCTGTAGTTACGCTTTACTCTTGGCTGGGGGAATGTTTTCGCAGGCACGTGCACTTCCTTAGCAAATTAAAAAGAGCGCGAGAGTAGAGTGTGCCCGTGTGTGCAGACAGCTCCCGGGAGGCTCAGCCTCCTGTGGCACAGGGCCAGGGGACAGACATGAGGGGAGCCTCACCTCACCCTGAGCAGTGAACATTTCGGAACCTTCACACATTTTGTGACCAAAAAGTGACCCCAGCCCGAGTGCCGTAGATAATGGTGGTCTCCAAGTGACTACTGTCCCCTGAAACACACGGCATAAATGGCACCTTCACCAGGCCACCTAATTCGGGAAAGTCATTCCTGGCTCAGCTAATACAGAACACCTATCCCACCCCAGCTCAGGGGCTGTGCTCTCAGTGAAGCCTCGCGGGCTGGGAGTGTTACAAAACCCACCATCTGCAGTGAGGTCAAGAATGAAATAGGAGAAGGCAAGGACAAAGTGCACGTCCTCTTGGCCTCTTGGCGTCCCTGGAAGCAGCCTCCAGGGCTCCCGAGGGTGCAGCATTCTCTGCAGGAATGTCCTGCCATTGACCTCACTATAGACGCTGAGGGAGAGCTCATCCTCAGCCCTCAGGTTAAACCATCTGTCTCTCTGCATCAGGCAGAGCTCACCTAGTGATCTTATTCTGACATTGTTTAAAACCAATTCTCACAAATGGTTGCAATTAGCTTTAGCATCCAAGTGTTTTCCTCATTAATTAATAAGCTGAATTGAAATCTTTCATAAGGATTCATGTTTAGAAAAGAATCCCAGTTTTAGCTTTTGAAAGTCATATTTTGAAACAGGAAGTACACGTTGAAAAAAGTCAGGCTGGCACCCTTCACACAGTATAAACAGTTTCAATGTCCATTTGTTCTGTGTTGACACAGTGACCACGTTTTAGATAACTGCTCAGTAGAAAAACCAAGGGAAGAGCTTGTTGAACTCCTTCCATTTGGGAAGTGGATGAACAGGGTACACCACTGTGCATTTTGTGGACATTACGGGTGCTCTTGGTTTTCAGCATTTCTACCGTTTCAGCATTTCTTCCATTTCATTGGAAGAGTGTATTTGTCAGCGTTTTCATTGCTGTGACCAAAAGCCCCATAAAGGACAATGTAGAGGAGGGAAAGTTTATTTGGGGCTCACGGTTTCAGAGGTCAGTCTATGGTCGGCCAACTCCAGGCGAGAGGGCACATCAAGGTGGAAGAGGGTGGAGGAGGAAAGCTGTTCAGGACATGGTGACCTGGAAGCAGACAGCCTCTCTCACCAGGGACAAAATATAAACCCCAAAGCCATGACCCCCAGTGACCCACCTCCTCCAGCCAAACCCCCCCTGCCTACAGTTACCACCAAGTCAATCCATTCAAGTGGATTAATCCACTGTCTAGGTCACAACTTTCATAATTTAATAATTTCACCTCTGAACTTTCTTGCAGTGTCTCACAGCTGAGCTTTTGGGGGACACCTCATAGCTAAACCCTAACAAAGAACAAGAGGGTTACCTTGCAAAAGTCGACCTCCCCTGTAGAGGTGAAGAGCCAGCGCTGCCTCCACGTTCTCGGCCACAATGAGGTCTGCGATTTCAGATGGGCTTTCGAAGTCAAAGGCATCTTTCAGGAGGCACACATGCCCTGCAGCTTCTAGATGGTCCCTACAGCCAAACAGAGAGATGGGAGGAGATGGGCGAAGTGTGGACATGCCACAGGTCACTCCTTGGTCGGGATTTTAAGTTGATTCTATGAGTCATACTTATTCACTGAGTTGCCCTTTATAGGACATCTGCTTTGAAGTACTGTAAGCAGCTCAGAGTCAACCACAGAGGCATTCGTCCACCAGCCTCTGACCCACCAGACTATGGCCAGGACCAAGGGCACGGTGCCAAAGACTAATTCAGGCTGGCTTGGCAGACTTCAGATGGGGGGTACACTCTGCCATCTCCAGTGACATCTGCTGAACAGGAGAGTTCCTGCTCTGTTTCTTTGATTCCGTGTTTCCCTTTTTTCCTCCTGTGCCTTCACTGTGGATTACACCCACACTTCATCTTCAGGTCTCTGTTACTCATTTTTTAAGAAGGACTTCCAAACCCACCCATCGTCACTTCAAAAACCACTTCCTGGCTCTTCCATTCTACCTTCAAAAGAAGTCTCTTTCAAACATGTCTCTTCCTTTCTCCCCACTTTAACCCAGTTCCTGGTAACATAAATCACAGATACAAATTTGGTAAGCAAGAAAGAAATGTTCTGGATGAGACCAATAGCACAAATAAGATCCAAAGACAGATGAGAAACCGGGAAAAACATCTACTAGTTATAACACATACAAAAGATAAAAAGCTAGTTTTCTTTATATATAAACAGACTTTTATAAATCAAGAACAAAAAGCCAAAGAATCCCAATAGAAATATATAGCTGGACATAATCGTCACAGAAACACAAAAGCAACTGGGCTTTTAAACAAAGAAAATGGAGCTCAACTTGGTCAACTTTTACTATAAAATATCTATATAAAGATCAGCTTCATGAAATAAACCCCCCTGCACACTATTTGTGAGACAGAAAATTAGTACAACCTCTTTGATGGGTAATGCAGGAACAAGTAGCAAATTCAAAGCACACAAACCTTCTGGCCAAATAACTCCACATCCAGGGATTTATTCCAGAGGGACATTTAAACTGTGTGCAAAAACAGGCAGCCAGGACCAGCACCACTGCTGTGTTTGAAATAGCAAAAGGACTGCAAACCACCATCCAACCCTGATCTTCTGCCACTCAGGCAAGGCAGTGGGTCACCACAAAGCAGCTCAGAGTGCACTCCAGAATCACTGCCGAGAAAGTGGAGAACACTCTGTAGATTCTGCGTTGCACAGAGCATCCTTCCAAGGAGACCCAGGAACAGATGACAACATCTGTCCAGATGGAAGCGGGAGGGAAACTTCCCACCACATACCCTTGTCCTCTTGGACAGTTTTCACTGTGTGCATACATTATAATTCATAATTACTTGAGGGGTGTGTGTGTGTGTGGAGGTGACACTCAGAGCCACATCTTTGCCCTGGTTAAAACTTCCAACAGCTCACAGCAGCCAGTTCAACTAAACCACGTGAGAAACTGATGGTCTTGCTTACTGCATGACCTGACGGCTGAGTACGTCCCTACTGTACAGTCCCAACACCTGCTCAGGCAGGCCCCACCTCCAGCCACAGCCCATAGCTATGCCTTCCACCCAGCCCTGCCTTAGGAGGAAAATGAGGAAGGAGAGAAGAAAGAGATGCAAGAGGAGGAGGAGGGATGTCAGGAGGAAGAACAGGGGAGGTGGAGGAGGGAGAGCAGGGGAAAGAGGAGGAGGGGAAGGGTGTGTAGAGGGAGAGAAAGAGGAGGAACAGTAGGGGTAAGAGCAGGAGGAGGGAGAGGGCAGAGGAGGAGGCAGAGGAGGTGGAGGAGGAGGAGGAAGAGGAGGAGGTCATCTTGACTCTCGGGCACTGTGATCCTGCTAGCTTTGGATGTGGTTTGAGGGTGACCATCTAGGCTCATGTGTTGAAATTTAACCCTGACTGTGAAGTGTTAAGAAGGTGGAAACTTACCCGGGTGTCTGGGAAGGGCTTTGGGAGGCCAGCAGATTACATAACACCGTCAGGTGCAGCCCTCATGATGGAGTACTGGTAAATCACACAAGGAGGAAGAGACCAGAAGACGCACACATGTGTGTCCTGTCTCTTGCCACGTGATACCCCAAAACACCTTGAGGCTCTGCTAGCAAAAAGGCCATCAACTCCTTGTGGTCCCTCAACCTTGAACCTGCATGAGTGTGAGTTAAATAAACCTCTTCACAAAGTTATCCAGCCTCGGGTATTTCATCACAGTTTCAAAGCATAAACTAGTCCAGATCATAACATGGGGAAGGTGCCTGCATTGCGGGAGCCACACAGGAACAAAGCTCTTGGGTAGAACAGTAGATTCAAATCCTGAAGCTTGCATCCATTGTGGGCACGCAGCGAGAGTCCACCCACACCGGCCTGTGAGTGGTAACTTCTCCTGCTGTTTCCTTTCTATAATGTAAATTGAATACCCATGCTCCAACAGCAGCATGCAAATTAAGAAAAACTAAGGTCTCGGGACTGAAATTGGCTTATGCTATTGAGGCATGTAATATATCTTGATTTTACTGTTTTCACTATTGAATCTGATCCCGTCGTGGATGTTCAGCAATACTGTTCCTCTCCCCAGACTCTGCAGCCTTTGTAGGTGTAGATAGTAACTGGCCAGCAGGCCAGGAGGGAAGCCTGCTGCCCGTGTAGCTACTCCTCACTTTGGACTCAAAATTATTATCACGCAAAGGTAAGAATCAACGTGCTTGTGAGCAGAGCGAATAACTGCTATTCCATCTTCTTCAAGCTCTAAGAAACGAGCAGCTGAGAAAACGTACTGATAAATGGAAAAGTGTTTGAATTCTTCTCAGAGCATCTATTCTTGAGAGATTTATGACCTCCGCAGAATCGATACAGAAGAGCACAGGGAAGGAGGCCTTTTAGTAGGATGATGAGATACATGCCAATGAGTCGTTCCTGATCTAGTAAACCTATTTTAAACAGCATTTTGACACTAACTTTATGACCTGATAAATACTGTAAATATTTTTTTAATCTTAATCCTCTGTGGATTAACATTCTACCCTCATTTCTAGTTGATTTACAACACCTTTAAGTTGCTCCATCTTTATTCCTTCCATCAAGTGATCATTTAGTTCAGTGCACTGATTATGCCCAAGGAATTCTATTTTTTTCTAAAAAAAAAAGCTTTTTTTGAGAAAGAAAGAATCTCCAAAAAAAATTAAGAGACTTTGGTCATTTATTTGTCAGCTGTAGGAAGAGAGGAAATGATCTGCACATCCCTGACTTAAGATGCTACCGCACTCCACCTGCCTCCGCCTGCTGGCAGCCGTCTTTCCCTCTGTACGCACAGAGAAGCTTCATCATTTCAGGGTTTGCTTTAGGGGAAGTCCCACACACTTCCATGTCTGATATTTTACAAAATAGCAAGAACAATCCAACTGGGGCAGGGAGCACCAGTGCAGCCCATTCCAGATCCCTGTGCCCTGCAAGACTCTGAGATGGGAGACAGGGACCTGGCCATCCTGTGGCGGTCCCCCCTGTGGCCTCCACCTGGCTGGCTTCCCACAATTCCTGATGGGGCATCTGCACCCTCATCTGCAGCTCATCTGGAGCAAGAATGATCTTCCTGCTGCAGACGGGGAAGCTGGCTGTGCTGGACTGGACCACGTAGTTCTCGGAAAAGAACTTCAAGAAATGAAGATGTGTAAAAGAAATCATGCTAGTCTTGCAATGAGAAAGATCCTCGTGTTGATGTGGGCAAGCCCGCAAGCCGCACAGAGAGCGAACTGGAGAGAAGACCACCCTTTACCTCCCCAAGAGTTAAATGAGATGACAGGACCCATCCGCAGAACACCGCATTGCCTGGATGTTACTGTGTGAATGTTCTGTAAGCTATTAGGAGAGAAAGAGACAGGGAAGAGGGATCCGCCCTCGGTTCAACCACCAAGACCACTTGTCCTGCACCTGCTGGCCTCTGAACCCCTCCCAGCAGCCTGACACCCCAACCCAGAACCCACACCCCCTCTGCCAGCCCCTCAACTCCTCGAGAGCATCCCCTCCAGTAGTCCTGGGCTTCCCCTTCCCTTCACAGCAGCAACAAATATGCTCCAGGCTCTTCAAGGGCTTTTCCAGAAACCTGCCCTCTCCACCTCCTGTTCACCAGATTCTCTGCTTCCTTCCCTTGGCAGACGGACTCCTTGAAAGGGTCCCCTGCATGTCTCAACTCTACTTCTCATCCTTGCTCACTCCTGGGCCTCCATCCCCATCACTCCTCCAGAGCAAGGCCAGACGGCATGGCCGCTAACCTTCCGCTGCCCCATCTCACTCCTTGGACAGACTCGGCAGCGCTTGCCTGCAAGCACACCTGCAGGACTGGAATGTTCCTCTCCCTGGCCTACCTGCGCTTTCTGGGCCTCCTCGTGTCCTTTGCCTGTGGTCCTCCATCTGCTCTCAGTCACGCTTTCTCCCCCGTTGGCTCTTCCCTGGGCCATCTTACCAAGCAACCTCTCCCTCTACCTCAGTACAGCTCTCTGGATGCTGAGGTGCTTACCCTTCCCTAATCCAGCACCTCACACTGAACCCGGACAGCGCCTCCCACCCCCTTCAGGGGTACTTTCAGGGTCTCCATTCAGGGAGCATCCAGATACCTACAGATCTCCACACCCTCTTCCATCCTCCCTCCTCCCTCCTTTCTCTAAGGTCCTTCCAAACAGTTTGCCATCTCTAAGCTCTTTTTTGCTCTCTTATTTGTTCCCAAGGCAACAACCTCCACCTCTCACGCTCTAAGCCTGTGTTTTTAAATCTAGGAGCCTCCATGTGACAGGGACAGCACCTGGCTCACCCTTCGCTTCCCACTGCTCACTCACAGCACTGCAGTCACCTCCTTCCTGGAGCCCCCACACGTACAGTTCCCTCTGCCACAGATGCTGCTCCCTGCCCCTCTCCCTCTTCCCCTCACTAACCTTTAACGCCTGAGCTGAAAAAGTCATTCTGCCTACACAGATGCTTGCTGCAGCACATTTCTAACAGCCTACGGTGCGAGTGATCCAAATGCCCATCATCCTGGGCTGACAAATGGGCAAGTGAAACTGCATCCATGCACTGGAATATTCTCCGGCCATGAGGGCAGGAAGAAGCACTAATGGATCATGCAAAGTCTTGGAAAAGGAGCTCATGCTGTGTATGAAAGGATCAGAGCTGCAAATCCACGGAAACAGGAAGCAGATAGGTGGTGATCAGGGCTGGGGAGGGAGCCGGGGTGCCTGCTGATGGGGCAGGGCTGCTTTGGAGGGTGATGAGAATGTTCTGGAATTGAATAGTAGTGATGGTTGCATGACTTTGTGAATATACTTGAAACTACTGAATCGTACACTTTAAAAGGGTAAATTTTATGTGATGTGAAAGAGACAGTTGTTTTCTGGGCCCTGAGCCCTGACCGAGCTCTGTCTCCCCTCCTCCAGATACTGATGCTTAGCACAGGGCTGAGGGCTGAGGGCTGCCTCGCCGGCTCCGCCATGTGATGAACCCACTTCGCCCTTGGAGACCACGCTCAGCAGATATCTGCTAAACGAAAACATGAACTGACTTCCAACACACCTTTTACTTAAAGGGGAAATGGCATAGCCTCTTTCCCTCCACTTCCTGGGCACCCACAATTTCCTACGACTGCTCTAAAGAAAAACCAGGAAACCGGAGAACCTTCCCTCCTGCGTTTAGTTCTGTTCCCCAGGGCTTGGCGACCCCAGCGGAATTCAGAGTGGCAACTGGGTTGGCAGGGAAAGCGTGGTGCAGCGGCCCTGGGCACCACTGTGCCTTCCTCCCTCTCTCCCTGCCCCACCGTATGCTCCTGTTGTCGGAAGCGATTCACATACAAACAAAAACACTTGCGTGCTGTGGTCCAGGTGGAGGGCGGGCGGCCACTGCCGCAGAGTCTGGCTGTGGACTCTGGATGTTTGCTGTGATTCTGGGCCAGCACTTCCCACCGGAGGCTGAGTGGCCCACGAGCTCCTCTAAGCCTCGGAAGCCCAGGTGGACAGGGGGTGAAGTGTCCAGAGGGTGGTTGGCCAAGGATCTCTGACTGAACTGCTGGCTTCTGCCAGTGCCACAGAAGCTGCCCCAGCAACACCCCGGGATGAAATGGTGGGTTCCAGGGCCACTCTATTTACCAAAGCAGGCAGAGGCTGCATTCGATCCCAGGCCATAGGGGTCACACTTGGTGTAGAAGATTATTCCAAGGTTTCTGAAGACCAACCTCCTGCTCTAGCATGACAGGAGGCAGCCTTGGGGAACATGGATTCACCCACCACCAACTCAACGAAGCCCAAGCCAGAGTGTGAACGTGTTTGTACACTCATTAGCTGTGCACTCATTTCTTCTCCAGGATTCTGCCTTATTTTTTCAACGTACCAGAGTAGATTTTAATTTTTAACATTGCTCTTATTTTTAACTTTGGGGTTAGGAACTGTTCTAGATTAGTTCACCAGCTCCATGGGGGAGCGTCAGGTTCTTCTGGCAAATATTGACAGCCTCAGGTGGTTACAGGTGGGACCCATATGTCCCCTCTCCAACCTGGCCACAGGGTGTGACACACAATGAATGTAATTCTCAGCCCCCAATCCAGCCACAAAATGGTTACCATCTGATCTGTGGGTGCAGGAGACTGCCAGGCCTGCAGTGTCAAATCGCACTTGAAAGCCTCGGGCTGCCTTCTAATTGGGTCACAGGATATGTCTCCATGCAGTGGGAAGAAAGCCACGTGCATCTGTCACCTCAAGGGCTGTTCTCCAGGAGTGGGTCCCTGACTCCCTGTTCAAGGCCCACATCATCTTCCCAGTAGACCTTATATCTTTGATGGCCCTAATTACCCTAAATGCTTTGCTCTTCAGGTGTGAGTTCCTAATATTCACAGGGCTTAGGAGACCCCTCTGAAGGTAGGTGCCAAGCCACTGCACCTACAGTGCTAACTCCCAGCCACAGGTGGCTCAGATAGCCTACACGGCTCACCCTGAAGAGTACGTGGAGAGATGAGGTCTTACAGCATTGATCTGTTATCGGCCCCAGATTTTTTACCCAGAATGCATTTTTCGTCTCTGTCACCTGCATCTTCTAAAAAGGGGCTAGACAGTGGAGGCCCACGCTTCCTGCAGAGACCCTGCCACTCAGGAGCGCCCACTTGCTCCCAGCATCTGCCCTTCATTCCCCATATTCAACCCCCAGGCCCGTTCATCTTGATTCTTTTTTTTTTTTAATATTTATTTTTTAGGCAATAGCTTTATTTTATTTTTATGTGGTGCTGAGGATCGAACCCAGTGCCTCCCGCGTGCTAGGCGAGCACACTACCACTGTGCCATAACCCCAACCCTCATCTTGATTCTTAAATATGCCAAACCCAAAGGCGTCCTCGGGTCCTCACCTCTCACCCTCCTTCTGCAGCCACCATGACCTTCCTGTGCAGACCTCCTACAGCCTTTCAGGGCTGCTGTTCCTGGTCCTGTGAGAAGTAGGTCCTGTCTGCCCCCTAGTCGCATCTCCGGAGCCCGCCTGGAGCAGGCTGATCAGTCTCAGCACTACCGACACTGAGGCTGGGCTCAGAAAACCACACCCAGAAGTGAGGCTCGAAAGCAGCTTCAGCCTCCAGTCTTTCCATGCCCTCCGTCCGTCTGCCTCCTCCCTGCTTCTTCTCCTCAAGGGAGCCATGAAAACTGGAATGTTTGTGCCCCATGGCAGGTCCTAAAATCTAGAATCTTATTTCTCCAAGCAATCCATAAAACCTAAAAACAGTAATCTCCCTGTCTTGAAAGGGCCCTAAAGAAATCCTTGGGGGCTGGGGCTGTAGCTCAGTGGTAGAGCGCTTGCCTAGTATGCGTGAGGCACTGGGTTTGATCCTCAGCACCACGTATAAATAATAAATGAATAAAATAAAGATCCATCAACAACTAAAAAAATATTAAAAAAAAAAAAGAAATCCTTGGATTCTGATATTCATATATGAATTCACGACCAATGTAATTCCATATGATGTCCAACCAGAAGAATGGGAAGAAAACATGATAAGTATGTTATGCTTTCCTCTTGTTGACCTGTCCTGTTATGAGCCATAACAAGACGCTGGCCATGACCAATGCAATGGGTGAGGGACAGATCACAGCCTCCCCTCCCACGTGGAGCAGGCTGCCTGGGTCTCGCTGTGGGTGGTCCTGCGCACTGTAAGCTGTTGAGCAGCATCCTCGGCCTCTGCCCACTCAATGCCAATAGCTCCCAACACCAGTTGTGGCAACCAGAAGTGCCTCCAGGTATTGTTTAATGTCCCTGAGGGACAAAATTGCTTCCTCGGCCTCAGCACCTCCTCTCTGCCCCTCCAGAGAATCACTGATCTGGAATAGTCTAAGCCACCTAGGGCAGCACAACTCTTGGTTCTCAAAGACACAGTCTTTCCCACCATCCCACTGTTCCCCCATCTACAGGAGATACTCTCCTGATCCCTTCCCTTCCCTTAATATCCAAAGCCCGAGTTTCTCACTAACAGTTCACATTTATTAAGGGTAGACTATGTGCCAGACACTATTTAGAAATACTGAAATGCACAAACTCATTTGGCCGTCTTAACAACCCTGGAGGTTATACCAGCATCCCCTGGCTGATTAGACACGAAGCCACCTGGCTAGATCCTGCAGTGTTTAAGCAGCAGAGCTGGCATTTGACGGCACCAAAAGGCTCTCCCCGACCTCCAGGCTGGATGGGTTCCTCACCTACATGTTCCCAGAGGACCTTGTACTTCCTATATCAATGCAGCTTCCACAATCAAGCATCACTATGTATCAAGCATCAATCTACAATTTTTAAGAGATAGGGTCTTGCTATGTTGACAAGACTGGTGTTGAACTCCTGAGCTCAGATAACCCCACTGCCCAGGCTCCCAAGTAGCGGGGACTGTAGGTGTATATCACCACTGCACCCAGCACAGTGTTGGCTTACAATGACGAACTTGGGTGTGTACACATGGGACCATCACTTATCTATCTTGTCTAACTCAGATGCCCTCTTCTGCTAAGCTGATGGGACTGCAGGGTTACTCATTTAGGGGCTCTCTCCCTGATTGCACAGGGTCACTTGAAGGTCACCAGGGTGTTTTGCAGAGAATATTTAAGGTCTGCTTCCAGTTCTCTGCTCACTGCTGATTGGCTCTTAGGGAATCCCCATCACCATGGGAACCTCCCTTCTCTCCCCTTCCAGGATGCCAGCATCACATCCTGAGGGAACCTAAGCTTTCCAAGACCCATAATGTCTTCCAGCAACTTCAGCGATCCTTCCTGAAGCAAATAAAGACAATCAGTGGCTCTGAACAGACACCAAAGGGCAAATGGCAACATTTATTCTGCATAATGCATAGCCAGAAAACAGCAGAAAGAGAGAGTAACCAAGAGACCCTGGGCCCTGGCTTAGGGCCACCTTCTCCAGCACCCGCCTGCCTTGCCTGCCTCTCATGCCCAAGGCCATTGAAAATGGGTAACATCACAGGGGCACGGCAAACCCATTGTGTGAAGGAACCAAGCAATGAATGCATGGATCTAGGGAAAACGGCTATCTTTCTACTTTATCTCCAAACTGGGACCAAAGTTAGAAGTTAGGAGTGGCCTTTTGGCTGGGTTTGAGTATAGATCCTTGGAAGATGTGGGTTTATAATGTTAGACAGGAGTTGAAGGAGTCCAGAGACTGTCACCCCAAAATGTGACACCTTATGTTGACTGTATTAAAGTAAGGAACTCAGAGAGCAGCAGATGCCAGGAGAGGTCTTATCGGATATCTTCTTTTCTGCTAAAAGCCCAGACTGATCCTTCCCTGAGTTTTCATCAACTAAACTCATGTCGCAGGCAGAAAGACTGAAGTTTATCAACACACCTGAGAAGACTTCTGCACACACCATTGCCTTCTATTTTGGCTATATTTAATATTCCAAAGGTAATCATTACAATCCATTGTCTGTACTGTGGACCAATGACTTTGTCCCAGGCCCTTGTATGTTCTGCCAAGGCCACTGAAGGCACCTAAAAACTATAATTTTCTCCATTCCCTGTCCTCCTCCTCCCCCGTGGAAAGGGTTGCACACACTTCTGGACCACACTGGTGGGGTAAGTCACACTTTATGATTGCTTCTTTGTACATCTGCGTGTCCCTTCTCTCTGTCTGTTGTCCAATCATTCTAGGGAACCTTCAGAGGGTCGAGGGAATCCCTTCCCTCTGTCCAGAAAGCCAGATGTTAAATGACAGGCACTTAATGCCTGAGATTCTAAAGCACCATCTGTTCTCCACACAGGGATTCAGCTCGGTCTGGCCTCTCTCTGTGACCTCATTCCTAGCTCTTGTCCCCAAGCTTCTTTCTAGTGACTCTGCCGTCATGGTTCTGCCTGACTCAGGACCTGTGTTCCTGCCCTTGCCCTTTTCTGGGACTCAGCTTCCGGGCCTCATTTGATTTTTTAGCTTGACTGTCACCTCCTCAGAGAACCTTCCGGACCCGACTTTCTAAAGCAGCCTCCCAGCCTTCATTCAAGTCTCCCTGTTCTGTTTTCTCAATGACGCCAATGACCTGGAGGTCCCTCCTTTGCTTCTGTTTCCTTCTGGTCCCTCCCCGGTGCTCCATTCCACACACACCCCACTGGGCTCTCCCCCAGTTCAGCCCAAGGAGTGAATGGAATATCCCTGGATTAAGTTTAGGATAAACTCATACCATAAAAACCCTAATTGAATTCCCGCAAACAGATTCACCCTCTGTGTGTCATTTGCACTTACGGTGTGTTTAGGAGAACTGTGACAATTTTTAGCTAAAAGGGACACGCAAGAGTTGGTGGAGCCCCAACTGCTCATTTTAGTGATGAGGAAAGGGACGCACAGAGGGGAAGTAAATTGGGAAGTTTCATGAACCAAGTCCGTTTGCTGAAAAGGGACAGGGGAGGGAGAGCGCCCTTCTAGGGGTCCTCTGTCCAACTCCAGCCAGTCCTCCACCACTCTCCAGCCCAGTCCCGGTCTTTCCCCCAGCTGAGACAGCCCAGCGCCTGCCGCGACTAGGCCAGAGGTAGCCGCGAAACCACCCCTGCCCCGTCCTCCTGGCTCCAGACTCAGGATCCAGTGACCAGAAGACAAAGAGGAGACACACAAAGCAAGACAGCTGCAGAAAACGATCTGTTAAGAAGACCACCAGACAGAGCTCCAGGCAGATGGGGCCCAAGGACGCTGCTGGGGGAAACGGGGCGCCTGCAGATGGGGGAGCCAAGGCGCTCAGCAACCACAGCTGAGACAGGGGCAGTCTTTGCGAGCGCTAGACCCTCTACCGAGCCGCCGGGGGCCCCCTGGGCGTCACTCGGTGGTGCCCAGAGCTCCCTGGGCAGGGAGGCCGGCTGAGCCTCCATTCGCAGGCGCCGGCTCCCGCACCCTCGCCCTGGCCCAGCCGCTCTCAACAGAACCGGGAGCAGGCAGCGCGCAGAGCCCGGGCCCAGCAGCCCTGCCCGCAGCGCGCCGGGCGTGGCGCGAGCTGCCCCGCGGGTCCACCTGCGCCCGGCCGGCCGTTTGGGCGCGCGGTTGGCGGCGCCGGGTCGCTGGGGCCCGGCCCGCAGGACGCTCGGGCCGGCGCGGCCCGCACCTACCGGACACGCTCGGCCGTCACCGCGTTGCCGGTGTGCGGCCGCAGCACCGCCAGGAACAGCAGCCGCATGCCGCCGCCGCCCGGGCCATCGACCTGTCGTGCAGCCGCCGCCGGGCCCGGGGCGGCGCTGAGTTGCTCCCGCCCGCCGCTCCCCAGGCCGAGCCCGCGCCCGCTCGCTGCGGCACCCGGAGGGGATGCGGGGCGGGGAGGGGACCGGAGAGAGGGGAGCGGAGGGGAGGGGTCCGTGCGGAGGGGAGGGGAAGGGTCGGCGGGGACTGCGAGCGAGGGGAGGGCACGGGGGGAGGGGCGGGGTCCGCGGGGAGGGTGCGCGGGGCCCCGAGGCGGCAGCGTGGAGGAAAGCGAAGGGGTCCGTGGGGTGGGGGCTGTAGAGGAAGGAGGAGCCGGCAGGTGGCGGCCCTGGGGAAGGAAGGGGTCCACCCGGAGGGGAAGGGGAGGCAAGTCAGAGGGTCTCAGGCAGCTCAGTAGAGTCCAGTCCCACAGAGATCAGGATCCCTCCCCAGGAGATGAGCAGTGGCCACGAGTGGACTCACACGAGGCGCAGTAGTGGTTGCAGCCCTCTCTGCGGGTACAGTGGAGACCTCGGGTACAGACCAAAAGATGTGGAGAAGGGACCCGAGTCATTTTCCACGACCTGCCAGACTTTAGTCCCTGGAGGGGACAGGGCCTTTAGGAGGTGATGGAGCCACAGGGCCCTGCCCTAGCGGAGAGAATGAGGTCCTTTGGAGAGGTCTGGAGGGACAACCCTTTCACCCTGCCCTCTCCTGCCCGGTGAGGACAGGGTGCTCATGCCCTGTACCATCATGAAGACAGCAGCCCTCACCCTTCACCAAATCTGCTGGCCCCTTGGTCTTGGGCTTCCCTGCCACTAGAACTGTGAGGAATGAATTTATAAATTACTCAGTCTATTGGATTTTGTTACAGCAGCACACATGGATGAGAGCTTAGATTTCTGAGATTAGGACATGGACCACCCACCATTCAGCCCACCACAAAGCCCCATCTGGGAGATGTCTGCATTTTTGAGGGCCCCCAATCTCCTCATCTGGGACCCATATCTGCCTTCCCTGACTAACCCTCATCCTCTTAGACTCTCTGTGGTCCTAATCCCATCCTGCTTTACAATACCAAGCAGGAGGCCCCCTCAGCTGGGTCATAACCTCCCTGAAAGCTAAGTCACTCTATGACCTCTGAGTGCCCAGGGCAACACCACACATGGCCAGCCCACTCAGTAAAGGCTTAGCTGAATCATGGCATGTGTGAGGTTTTATGAGAAATCACTCCTGATTCTTAATGGGAGCCAATGCTAGAAGAGGGTCTCCTAGACTGAAGCTCACATTGTAGTTTTCTATGTACACCTGTTTCATCAGGTGAGAGATTCTGAAATGCCTCTTGGGGCCTATTACTTACACGCTCATTGCTTTGGTTTCTCATTTGTAAAATGAGAGAGCCTATAAACAATATCAGAGTTAATTAGTTCATTCTCATGAAATCTTTTATGATTCTCCCATCTAGGTGATAGAAAATGGTACATAGGCAAATACCTTACTATGGAGTAGGTGGAAATAGCTATGGGGAGGGGGTGGTGGATGGAACAGAAAAGGTTGTCAGCACCTCTTACGACGCTTCCCCAGGTGCTTTCAATATAAGGGTCTTAAAATACATGTAAAGCAAAATCTGTTTTCTCTCTGATCATAGTATTTACGTGTCTATTTTTCTAGTTCCTAGCCCCAGGGAAAATGAAACTTTATTATCTACCCTCTATAAAAATGATAGTGTTTTTCTGGGGCTGGGGCTGTAGCTCAGTGGTAGAGCGCTTGCCTAGCATGCGTGAAGCACTGGGTTCGATCCTCAGCACCACATACAAACAATAAATGAATAAAATAAAGATCCATCAACAACTAAAAAAAAAAAAAAAAAAAAAATTAAAAAAAAAAAAATGATAGTGTTTTCAAGGGGGAGCACTGTGGGTCTACTGGCTTTTGAAATAGCTCTGATAGAAATCAACACTTGACATCTTCCCCTTACAGTAATGACATGCGAGGTGCTCCTGCGTTCGTTCCTATAGAGGGTTTCGCCTGTGCACCATTGTCCCCCGGTAGGACTGAAAATTACGATGAGACACATGTAGAGGGAAAATGAGGGAGAAGGAAAGGAGATGGAGACAGACCCTTGTTAACATAAGGAGACACTGGGACTGCAGTGTGTGCACCCTCGTTAGTTTCCTTTTCCTTACTTCCACTGACAGAACTCCAAAATGAACAAATGCAAAAAAAAAAAAAAAAAAAGGAAAAAAGCTGTTGGTCTGAAAGCAACTGGTTCCCACTGGTTTTGCTTAGTGAACATGAAGTTAACAAGAAATAAGCAGTTCTTCCATGAACACTGACAGGAAGACAGGGCTTCATTCCCATACTTTGCTAATGTCTGAGCAGAGCAGACCCGAGATTTTTCAGCACAGAGGTACTCCTCCCAAAGACTCCCCTCCCTGTCAGCTGCCGCAGCTAGCCCGGCCACGTGTGGCATGGCTGCAAGGATTCCTGTGCCAATCACGTCAGACCTGTCTCTACAGATGAGGACCTGGTCCTGCACTTGCCCCAGGTTTACTGTAGGGAAGACAGAGGTTCATCTGATGTGAGCCCAGTCACAACCTGTGGCTGGTGGAGGGCCTTCTTCAACCTTTTGACATTTTAGATTATTTTTATTAAGTAAGCCAAACATATTTAACAGATTCAGCAGAAAAGAATGGTAAAAATCACACAAAATTCCACTGCCCTGAGATATATTTCAAGTTTTCCAGGATGTATATATATAGTCACAATGACATTCTGATCACTGGGCAGTGACCACCCACCTAGTGTTGCTCTAAGCTCCACCCCAGGATCCCCAGTGAACACCCCCAGTCCTCAGCTGTAGATTCTGCTGCTCTCACCAGTTTACATGTGAACTTCGGAATCTGGCACACCTGAGTTCTCCCCAAGGTAATGGACTCATTATGTTTCTTTGACTCTGCTACATGGATGGGGGGGGGTTGTTTGTTTATTTGTTTACTTTTGTTCAGTTGTTTTGGTCATTGTTGTTACAAAAAATAGGAACACTTTATACTTTTTCTGGTAATGTGCTTTGTGTTACTTCCTAATAGTGGCAGGCAAGTTCCAACATGGCCCAAGAGTTGCCATCTCCTGGTGTGCACACAACTTTTCCAAGTTATTTAGGCAAGTGCCAATTTCAGGGGCTGCTGGGAAGAGGCAGCAGAAGTGAAGAGAATTTGAAGATATGATTTGATTCCCAAGTTAGTTGACCTTAAAATAGGAAAATACTGCAGGCTGAGTCTCACCTAATAAGTGTCCTTTCAAAGAGACAGCATTTTCCTAATACAGAATGACTCAAGTGTGAGAGGGAGTCTCTGTTGCCAACTCTGAGCAGGGTGGGGCCGTGTGGTGAGGACTGCTGGTGGGCTCCAGTGGCTGGGACCAGGCCCCCAGCTGATGGCAGCGGGGAAATGGGCAGTCCAGCCAGACCTCAAGGGACTACACGCTGCCACAACCACAAGAGCTAGGGAGAGAGCCCTGAACTCCAGAAGTGTCTGCCTGGCCATCAACTGGACTTCAGCTTTGTGAGCCCAGGGGCAGAGGAGATGGCTGTGACAGCACCCAGACTTCTGACCTGCAGATCTCTGAACAACTAATAGATGGATGCTGTTTTAAGCGCTGAAGTGATAGTAATTTGTTACACAGCAATAAAAAACTAACAGGGCAGTGTATCATGAACACATTTCTACCTCATCATCCTACATCTACAACATGATTTGAGTAATTACATAGTATCCCAGTGTATGTCTGCACTATAATTTACCAACACCTTCTTATTGCACAACTTTGCTATTTCAAAACTTTTTGCTATTTTCAGCAACATTGTAATGAATATTTTACAGCTAAGTCTCTGCATACATTCTTCAATTCCTGATGTGGAATTGCACATTTAAAATGTGGGCAAATATGGTTTTGGTACAAATGACAGTTTGCACTCCAGAAAAGTTGTACCACTCTTTTCGTTGGCCATTCATGAGCTCCCCTATTTTCCAAAACATGGCCAACACTGATTATTTTCAAGTGATCCACAAAAGATGTCTCCTCTTTTCACATGTTTAAATTACTGGTGTATTTTGATTTGGTTCCACCAAGAGCATCTGTATACATATCTGTTCTGTGTGTGCATGCATGTGTATGTACTGATTGTATTGGCTGGACTTTTTCAATTATAAATCACAGAAAGTCACATTTGCTTAATTAAAGAAGTTATTCAATTGGAATATCTTACAATTGGAATATCTTTTAGCCATGACCAGAACCGAGGCTCACATGTTGTCTTTTTGAAACAAAAGTCTTGCTCTCATCTCTACCAGATTCTTTTGGGTTGCTTAATCCTTGGGTTTTACAAGATGGTCCCAGGCAATGCCTTTAAAATCTTTAGTCTTAGCAGAAAGCAGAATCTTGTCCTTCTCATTATAGAGTAAGTCCTGGTTAGCTTGACCAGCCTGCATCATGTTCCCATCTGTGAACCAATCCTTACAGTTCAACAGATGGCTTAGTGCTGATTGGACAGGCTCAGGTCACACACACTATTCTGGACATGGGGGTCCAGCCAGCCCCACTTTCACCACAGGCAGCCTTGATGAACCAAGGAAGCCAAGGTGTGGTTTCCAGAGGGGGGCGATGCTGATAGGATCCCACGGCAGCTTTCCTTTGAAGGACCACACCGATTTTATTTATTGGATGCTTATGAGATTTTTAAGAACTCTTTGAAATCAGGACATTAACTTTGTCCTGTACACTTCAAGTATTTTTTCAGTTTATTTGCTGTTAACTGCATTGATTTTTTTATACACGCAAATTTTAGTCTTTGTGTAGTCAAATCTGTTAACTTTTCCTTTATGGCTTCTAACTTTAGTGTTAGGTTTAAAAAAGCATTCTCCTCCCGAAGATTTTATATTTGCCAACTTTTTCTCCTAATGCGTTTATATTCTTGGTTTCTTCCTTTTAGCATTTAATCCATTTGGAATTTATGTTGGAACAAAATGTGAAGCCTATTTTTCCCACATGGTCAGTCACTTTTTCCAGCAGAATTTATAGAACAATTCATTCTTTCCCCAGAGATCTGAAACCCCTTTATCATCATGGCCTGTGTTATTTCAAGCTTCTGCTCCAGTCCTGTCCATTGTATCCATCACCACTGATGGCTCCTGGAGGCGAAACCCAAGGAATGCGTGCATTTGCAGCTACCAATGATGTATTTTATGGTTACCATATAGACTAAGATGGCTTAAGAAATGTAACAGTGGTGGTTGAACAGAGTGGGCAGGTGTGGTGCACACCTGTCAGCGGCTTGCCTCCTTGCTATGGAAGCAGAAGTTCATTTTTTTCACTTGCTCTCTTGCTCTCCCTTCTAGCACCGCCCCCTCCTCGTGGCCAATGCCTGACATTTACAGATGTCTTGTGGGTTTTTAAAACCCAGGAGAAAAAGTACCCAAGAAGTAGAGGTTTATACTCACAGGGTCAAAATTAGTGCACATATACACACACAAAGTCAAATCAGAATCCATGTCCCTGACCATCCAGTCTCATATCCTCTGTAAAAACAACCCCATGTCATCCCGAGAGCTGAATTACTACACACAGCTTCACGTGGCTTTGACTTGGGCCTAAGAATGTAAGACTGGATTCCATTCTACTGCTTGGCTGTTTACTTAGTTCACTTCTGGCATTTTGCTGCTTCTACATGGCCCATGACTTTGTGCCATGTCCTGATGGGGGAAGATGAGCTGGACCTGTCTGCACTGCTCCCCAAGGAACTGGAAAGTCCAGGCAGGCAGAAGTGCAGGTCTGCGGTTGAGTGCTCATGAAGCAACCTCCCAAGTAGGAGTTCAATGGGTGATAGATGGGTGGTGCAGGATCCACTGTGGCTGCTTAGGAACCACGGCTTTGAGGAAGTTGAAACTGTGTATCAGGAGATGCAACTGTCTGGCAGCCAGGGGTGGGCAATCCATAGAAATGTGAAGCAAGAAGCTCAGTGTGAAGAAAAGTCAGTTAGGCAAACCCTAATGGGTTTCTGAAATCATTGCAGCAAACAGCATCTCCTCCGAGCTCTGCAAAGGACAAGGATTAGGAACAAGACAGTGCTGGGAGAATGAAGGGCTCTGCAGTCTAGAGGCAGCAGTGCATTTCCTATGCTGGCATGTCCCATAGGTCCTAGGGGCAGGCAGCTACCTGCAATAGCATGCTTTTGACACAACGCTGCTTGCTGTTTGTTTAGGGCACTTATGTCATTATTTTAGTTGCAAAGCACTCACATGATCACTCTCCTGTATCCTGCAAGTGTACTACAAATACACCTAATAAAGGGGTAAGTCATCTTGCATAACATCTTTAGCTATGCCACCTCTGGGGCTGAGTACAGAAGCCACACACTCAGTGATTACAAGGCAGACAGAAAACTCCAGGTATGAATTGGGCCAGGCATGAGAAAAAATCAGATTGCCCTCTCTTGTTCTTATTTTTTCCATTTTTTTTTTTTTGTACTGGGGATTGAACTCAGGGGCATTCAACCACTGAGCCACATCCCCACCCCTATTTTGTGATTTATGTAGAGACAGAGTTTCACTGAGTTGCTTAGCATCTCACAATTGCTGAGGCTGGCTTTGAACTCGTGATCCTCCTGTCTCAGCCTCCCAAAGTGCTGGGATTATAAGCGTGTGCCTCCACACCTGGCTTTTTTTCCAGTTTTTGATAGAATCCTGGTAGGTAGCGTTTGGCTACAAAGAAGAAAAAACTTCAAACACAGTGGCTGAAACAATGTACATTTATTATCTCTTATTATCCAGCGGTTCTCAGATTCTTCACAATGCTGTCCAGAGTTGGTTTCACCGTAACCGGCTCATCTCACAGTTGTCCAACACCCGCAAGGAGCTACTGGGTCACAGGTCTCCTAGTTCATGTCCACCCGGGAAGCAGCATCCCTTGCAATACCGGAGCAGCAGTTCTTGCTGCAGTCTAACCGGGCAACTCACGTCATGTGTCCAAAGACAGGCCACAACACAGGCGAGGAAGTTCCTTGTCCTGAGTGGTCAGAGCCTGGGTTCTGAACCAGTCATGGTGAAGGGACAGGGCTGAGCACGCTACTGACCGGTCAGACCAGGGGCAAAGGTGAGTCTCTTCTGAGTTGCAGGACTAGCTGGTGTGCAGGGGTGGTGAGGAGGGCAGAATAAATACCTGAATGGAATCTGGATTCTGTCTGGAGGAAGAAAGTGGGTGTGGATATTGGGTGAGTAATTAGTTACACCCATTACGCAACAGCTGCTGTGTTGGCCACTGTGGCCACCTCTAGTCACATGTACCTGTAGACACTGAAGCATGGCCAGAGTGATCAAGAAAGAGAACTTTTCATTTTATTTAATTTCAACTAATTTAAGTTGAAATTAGGCCATGCGTGGTTAGTGGCTACTGCACTGGGCTGTGCCGATACGGAAAGTGATTCCTTACGATGGCTGCGACCTGGTGCCAATGGACTATGGTCAAAGACGGCAGGTGCATTCCTTGGTCCGCTGCAGTGTAACACAGGCCCCCAGACCTTGGTTGTTCACAGTTCTGCAGTCTGGGCTGAGGCTTCCTGGGGACTTTTTCTGTTGACCTTGCAGGTGGCTATTCATATGGCTGCACTCACCTGGCAGCTGGGATACTGGGACAAAGACCTCCTTCCACCTTGCTGTGGATTCCCTCAACAGGTGGCCTCTCCAGCAAGCCAGCTGACTTCTAGCAGGTGGCTAGGGCACAAGGCACAAGAGTGAAGCCTGTCAGAGCTCCTTCAGGTTGGGCTCCCATCTGGTCCGGGACCCTTCTGTGGCATTCTCTTGGTCAAAGCAGGTCACAGGTCCAGCCATGTGGCAATGTGACCTGGGAGGCCATATGCAGACTTGAATGCCACGAGATACAGTTCCTAGGGGTGGGAACACCAGAGTAACAGGTAACCACAAGTTCCTGTGTTGTCACAACTCCCATTTTTCCCATAAGGACAGCAGGAAATCCAAATCTGCATGTGAAATCCCTCCATTAACTTTTAGTTCACTTTCTTTTGGTAACAGCTTCATTGAGACAAGATTCACATACCATACAATTTGTCCATTTGAAGGATACAACTCAATAGCTTTTAGTCTCGTCAGAGTTGTGCCACCATCACCACAATCAATCTTAGAACATTTTTATCACCCTAAAAAGAAACTCCATGCTCTTTATCAATCATTCCCCAATCTTACCCCCTGCCAATGTGGGAACCAGAACACTAATCTGCACTTTGTCTCTATACATTTGCCCGCTCCACACATTGCATATAAATGGGATTTTTTTTTGGCGGGGGGTGGGAGGGTACAGGGGATGAACTCAGGGGTACTTGACCACTGAGCCACGTCCCCAGCCCTATTTTGTGTTTTATGTAGAGACAGGGTCTCACTGAGTTGCTTAGCACCTTGCCATTGCTGAGGCTGGCTTTGAACTCACGATCCTCCTGTCTCAGCCTCCCAAAGTGCTGGGATTATAGGTGTGTGACAACGCACCCAGCATAAATGGGACCTTGAAGCTGGGCGCTGTGGTGGCTGGGGAAGCTGAAGCAGGAGGATTGCGAGTTCAAAGTCAGCCTCAGCAATTTAGCAAGGCCCTAAGCAACTTAGTGATACCCTGTCTCTAAATAAAATGTCCATATAAAAAGGGGCTAGGGATGTGGCTCAGTGGGTTAATTCCCCAGTACCAAAAATAGATAGATAGATAGATAGATAGATAGATAGACAGACAGACAGACAGGATTTTGCAGTATGTGTTTTCTGCTCATTTCCCTCCCTAAACATTGCAACCAAATCAAAACATTTTTGCATGTTGGATTTGTTTTGCAATCTTAAGGTACCAAATACAGGACCTTGGGACACTGCTCACAATGCCTCAGTATACACTGAACCTGGAGACTGCTCCCCTGCCATTTTTTTTACTTAGCATTATATTTCTTGAATGAGATCACCCAACCAGGTTATCTGCTACCATCCAAAATATACATGTTTAACTAGGCAAAGATTAAATCAAACTACTTCATTTTTATTCCATGTTTACTGTCAACTCCATTCTAGACTTTGCTTCAGCATGTAAGGACCCTCATACTTAGAACAAATCCTCAAAGGTTCTGTCCATCTACTAGTTGGAACTTGGAAAGAAGTACTGGGACTAAGAGTCAGTTATAAATAAGCCTTTTCTTATTATTTATTTCCAGAGTTCCTTTCCCTACTAAATATGTGACTGGACAGAAATCTTGAGGGTTTTGCTTTTTCCATTAGTGGGCTTGGGTACTAACGTGAACATAACATTAATCTTTTGCAAGTCAACAAATGCTCATTCATTCAGCTAACTCCAAATATATTTATTACTGGCAGGTGCTATAGACTCCAGGAATATGATAGTGAACAAAAATACCAAGGAACCCAATGCACCCAGCTTCAAAAACAGACCTAAGTGGGTTCATAAAATAAATACTTATCAATTACAATGGGTGCTGTGGAAAAAACAAAAGTACAGGGAGCACAAACGACATAAAAAATGGGAGAGTTGATGTAGTCTGGGCAGTTAGGAAAGTGACATTTGAGCTGAGTGCCGAAAAACAGTATTATTAACAGGTGGAAAGGCTCAGTTCTGGCATCAAACTGTTTTCTCGCTAGATATTTAATAACCAGCACCGGGCTAAGCATCAATCAGCCTGTATGTTTGACACTGAAATAACTGAAGACAACGTATGCTACCTAAAGGGCAGGGTTACTTGGGAGCCCACTTCCAGGTAATGGCTCCATCCTAGCCTTGCTGGAGGTTACAGATGAAGGATGGGGAGGTGGTCTAAAAACCATTTCAATCACTGCAGCTCTGGGTCCCAATTCCCAAGCCATGCTTGGGGCCCCTTTTGAAGTTCATTCTGCCACTCCACCAGGGGCTACTGTCCTAGGTGCAGGGGCACGGGGAGAGGAGCAGGACAGCTGTGATCTCTGCCACCTGGAAGCCTGGGCCCGTGGGAAACACGTGCGGAAGGGGGAGACAGACGAAGAAATCATGCAGCATGTTCTACATAGAAGGGGTGACGGGCGGGGATGGCCTGTGGCGGGCTTCTCAGGAAGGAGCGCTGGGGACGAGGGTGGTAGCGTGACGGGCTCTGGGAAGGCTCCGAACCTGAGGCCGGCCGTTCCCAGAGGGGCAAGTCGCCGCTCAGCGGGGCTGGGGCGACGTCCGGGGGCGTTTGTGGCTGCACAGCCCGGGGTAGCGGCGTGGAGCCGGCCCTGCTCACAGCAGCCCGCGCAAGTCCGCAAGGTGGTCACCCGGAGGTCCGCTCCCGCCTTCGCGAGCGAGCCCAGGACAGCCGGAGACGGCGCTATCCAAGCCCCGCCCACCGGCCCCGCGCTCCTGCGCATGCTCAGCAGCCGACCTCCGCCGCGGTCCGGCCACCTGGCGGGCTTCCGGGGCGGGACCGGAAGCGAGCCCGCCCAATGGGGGGTCTGCGCGGCCCGGCGGCCTCGCGAGAGTCCGGCGCGGGGCCTCCCGGAGCTGCCGGCGGCCCGAGCGGCGCGACGCATGGAGGACGCGAGCGAGCGGGCGCCGCTGCTGGGCGCGCGGCGGGCGGAGGCCGGGGCGTTCGCGGGCCGGCGCGCGGCGTGCGGGGCCGTGCTGCTGGCCGAGCTGCTGGAGCGCGCCGCCTTCTACGGCGTCACGGCCAACCTGGTGCTGTTCCTGAACGGCGCGCCGTTCGGCTGGGAGGGCGCGCAGGCCAGCCAGGCGCTGCTGCTCTTCATGGGCCTCACCTACCTGGGCTCGCCCTTCGGCGGCTGGCTGGCCGACGCGCGGCTCGGCCGGGCGCGCGCCATCCTGCTCAGCCTGGCGCTCTACCTGCTGGGCATGCTGGCCTTCCCGCTGCTGGCCGAGCCCTCCGCGCGCGCCGCGCTCTGCGGGACCCCGCGCCCGACGCGCGTGCTCAACTGCTCGGCGTCCGACCCCGAGGCCAGCGCCGCCTGCCCCGCCGCCGCCCGCCGCTGCGCGCCCGCCACCTTCGCGGGGCTGGTGCTCGTGGGCCTGGGCGTGGCCACCGTGAAGGCCAACATCACGCCCTTCGGCGCGGACCAGGTGAGCCGCGCAGCCGCGCCCTCCGCTGCCTGGCCGCGCACCTGGCCGGGGAGCCTCAGCTTGCAGAAGACTGTCCGCAGGTCCTGGCCGGGCCCCACCCCGCTGCTTCGTCTCCCCAGCATCTGCCCCGGGAGAAGGACTGTGGGAACGGGGAGCCTCCCCCAGGGCAGCTTCCGCTAGTGCAAGAGGGCTTCGGAGCAGTTGGAAGAAAGCCGTGTAGACAGGTGTGATAGGTGCTAGGAAGGCGGGTTGGGATCGTGCGTAAAGATGGCCAGGGTGGCCTGAAAGAGAAGACTTCTCTCTGTGGTGCAACCCTTTGAATTGAGCCTTGAAGCCTAGAAATGGTCGCTGCTGTTGATGGTTTCCCCGCAGGGGGTTAACAAGTGTGAAGTCCCGGGACCAGAAGGCAACGGAAAGTCCCGGTCTTTGCTGGACTTCCTTTACAAACGACTGGGCTTACATCTTTCTTGTTTTAAAAGGCTGTAGGTTGGGGTTGATAGGAAAGGCCAGGTGAAGAGTTTTCGAGTTAGCATCACCACCAAGAGATGAGGTGGGAGACGTCCAGAGTTTTGAGTGGGAAAGGAAGTGCTAGCAAATGGCCTGGGTCCAGATCAGGCCTACTTCCTGCTTTTTGAGGACTTGCTTGCTAAGAATGGTTCTTACATCTTTTAAGTTGTTGAAAAGACCGGTTTTTTGTGATAGGTGAAAAAGGTGAAATTCAACTTTGATTTTTTTTTTAAATATTTGTTTTTTTTAGTTGTAGGTGGACACAATAGCTTTATTTTATTGTTATGTGGTGCTGAGGATAGAACCCAGTGCCTCCTGCGTGCTAGGTGAGCACTCTACCACGCCATAACCCCAGCCCCTCAACTTTGATTCCTCATTAATAAAGTTTTATTAAAACACAGGCCCACCCATTCTGCTCGTATTCCTTGGGCTTAGCCTGTTTTAACAGACAGTGGCATAATTGAGTAGTTGTTATGGAGACCATGTCCTCTAGAACCTACAGTGTCAACTACTTGCCCCGTCTCAGAAAAGAATTGCAAGCGTCTGCTGTAGAGTGGGCTGTGTGGGCAGTGGTGTCAGAAGGGGTTGCCCGTCCAAGTCTTCTGTAGCTGGCCAGTTGAGAGGGCTGACCCAGAGTGGAGGCAGGGGACAAGGAGTTGAGTGGGTGGGTAGGGAGTGCTGGTAGGGGCCCCTGGGGCAGCCTGGGGTCTGCACTCGGTGGCTGTGCCTACTCCTGCTGACGTCCACTGAGGGCTTACTGTGTCCAGGCCTTGTTCTGAGTCCTCACTTGGTCCACGTGACACCCTGCTGGTACAGTGCCCACTTCATAAAGGAGGAAGCCGAGCTGGAGAGGTTGAATCATTAGCCCAGAGTTTCACAGCTAATACCTGGCCAAGCTAGGGTTCAGGAGCTTGCCCTTGAGTCAGAGCCTTTAGTGCATCTGTGCGAGGCTGTCCATACAGTGAAGACACGTTTCACAAAGCAATGAGATGGTAGCTGCCCGACGTGCTGAATTTTGAATTATGTTCTTTGTACAATGACATGCTTTAAGCAATACGAAAGTATTAAATTAATCTCACAGGTGGATAAGTAGAGACACAAAGATTTCCTGTGCTGTAGGTAGTGAGTGGTCAAGTCAGGCTTCCATCCCAGCATCAGCACTAATTTTGTGACCTTTAATTTGTCCATGGTACCTAGGCTCTTCTAGGTCTGGGTTTATGGCCTTGGCTCTGGTACCATCATCTTCTAGTCCCAGGCAGTGCAGGACTGGGAGCCGGAGCACCTTTGCCCTCCATTTCCATGCCTGGCAAACACAACAATTACTGAATGCCCTTTCCTGTGTGTGTTCCCCATGTCTTACTCAGGCCTCACAGCAGCTGTGGTGTGCGTACTGTGGTCACTGCTCAGTGAGTGCACAGGGCCACTGGTTTTGAACATAGGCAGTCTGAATTAAAAGTTAGTGCTCTGTGGTACACAGCAGATCGGTGCTTGAGATTTCCTAAAGGAGTGAGTGAATGGTCCTGTGGAGCTTATCTTGAGTGATCTGGAAGAATATGCACTCTTTTGACCCACAGTTAAGTGTGGAGATGTCTCATCCAAAGCCACCTGGCCCAGTCTCTTCCCATGTAGTGCTCTGGTGGGAAAGGCACCATGCTGGATGGGAGGACACTGGGAGACTTAGTTGCCAGGTCAAAGTGATGAGCTCCTGAGAGTTTCCTGAAGCCATGCTTTCTGGGCATGGGGGATGTTAGACTGCAAACCACACATCAGGTGGTTATGTATTGATGTTACAGTTTTGGGGGTGCGGCTGGCATTGCGATTGTGTAGAAGAATGTCCTTGCTTCGGGAGATGTGCGATGGAATCTTGTGGGTAAACTCATGGTGCTACAACTTATTTCTAAATAGTTCAGGCAGAAATATCCTGTTTTCATTAGAAAAAAGTGCTAACTCTCTGATGGGTATAGAGGAGTATATTTTATGATTCTTTCAAGTTTTCTGTAAGTTTAAAATTTTTTTAAATGAAAAGTTAGGAAGATGTCTGTCAACTAATGGAAGGATGAACCAAATGCGGTATAGCCGTTTGAAGGAATATTACTGAGCCGTAAAAAAGAAATGCAGTGCTAGTGAATCTCAAGCATGACCCTGATTATCTGGAGGAAGCCAGATACTGGGTTCCATGTACATCCATGTATGTGGAATGTCCAGCACAGGAAGTGTTAGGCCAGTGGTTGCTGTGGCCGGGAAGGGGCCTGGGAGTCAGTGCTGAAGGAGAGGGTCTCCTGTTGGTGTGCAGGAAGTGTAGCAGACAGGCCACTTGGGATGGGTCACTTGAGACCGTGGACCATGCTTTTAATGGGTAGATTTTATGTAAGTGATGCCTCCACACAGTGTGTGGGATTAGGACCCTTAGGCCAGGGGCTTTGATCCATGCCAGGCCCGGCTGGTCCTGGTGGGATTTTGGAGGCGCCCAGTGGGAAGACGGGAAGCTGTGCTGCTGTCCTCCAGGGGAGGCTCAGCTGCCCTGACCTGCCTTCTTTGTTATTTAGAGGAAATCTGCTTTTGCATTTTTAAGATATTCTTTCTCTCTTGCATCTCTTCATCTCCACATAGGCCCCTGGGAATCGTTCTGATTTGAGAAGTGGATGGGGTTAGGCTATGTGGCTTTGAGACAGAGGCTGGTGATTTTGAAAGTGAACGTGTAAGCTGGGAGTACAAGGCGGTGATATATTTTAATGTACATCTTGCCAGCCCTACATCTCCCTGTTGTTTACACTTTTTCAAAGGTCAGGATCATTCTTGATGGGTGAATCCAGTATTGAATAGGTCTCTGAAGGAGGGAGATCTTACCGTGCAGAAGCGTGCACAAATAATGAACTTTTTTTTTTTTTTTTGGTAGAGAGAAAAAATTGCCCTCTTGTGCGTTTTAAGGAATTTTTCCAAGTCAACCAGCTATTTAACCTGGTGCTCAGTTCTATCCTTGGAACTTTACTTCTCCAGATTGATTTTGGTGGTGTCCTTTGACCATCCTGTGAAAAGCTTGTTCCCCCGGCAGGGCAGGTGGCAGTTACACACATGTCCATACAGCGTGGCTGGTGGGAAGTAGAGGCTGCTGCTATCAGTCAAGTGCAGGAGGCTAGTGACGTGCCCAGGGCATCCGCCAGCCTCCTGTTGGTTGCTGAAATGTCTGGTATGTGGTTACTTGGGCCCCAGGAATGGGCTTTGGTTATGAAGTAATTTTGGTGGATAATCCTTGGAAGTTGAAATAAACTGACCACACGTTTGTCCAGAAAATGGGGATGAGTGGAATATTAAGGTCAGGGTTCTGCTAGGCTAACTGAAGGTTAATTTGATCTCACTTTATGTGAAATGAGATGCATCTTAATGTGGGGTTGTATGCAGTGCGTTGTGGGTAGTGGAAAAGCCCTGGTACATTCCATATCAATTGTCTGTGTTAGAGTTGGTGTTTACTGGCCTCTTCCCTTTTGTCAGTTAACTTTTTTTAAGACTTATGTTTTTCCTGTACCGTTTTTCAGCTCACATTTTTCTTCTGTCTCCCTCCAATATGACATCATGCCCACTGTACAATAAGACTGAAGGCATGGGAAAGCATCGTGCCCTGCGGAAGAGGTTCACAGCAGTGCTTGAGTTTGGTTCAGAGCCTTGGTTTAAATTCTTGAGAATAAATGTGGTTTATTTAAGATCCAGGGTGTTTTTTTTTCAAATATTTTTTTAGTTGTTGATGGACCTTTATTTTATTCATTTATTTGTATGTGATGCTGAGGATCAAACCCAGTGCCTCACGCATGCCAGGTAAGCGCTGCACCACTGAGCCACAGCCCCAGCCTCAAAATCCAGGGTTTTTTTTAAAAAAAAAATTAATTGTTTTTTAGTTATAGATGGACACAATAGCTTTATTTTATTTACTTTTATGTGGTGCTGAGGATGGAACCCAATGCCTCATGTGTGCTAGGCGAGTGCTCTACCACTGAGCCACAACCTCAGCCCCTAAAATCCAGGTTTCTAATATGAGATGATATAACCATAACATTAATTCAACCTGTTACCTGCCAATGCAGTAGGTATGCTTGATCAGTTGGACTTAAAAATAATGCAGTTATGGCTAAAATTCAGTTTTAACTATTTTTTTTACACCTCTATGTTAATTTTAAAAACACAGTAGTGGGGCTGGGCTGTGGCTCAGTGGTAGAATGCTTGCCTAGCGTGCGTGAGGCACTGGGTTCTATTCTGAGCACCCATATAAATAAATAAAGGTCCATTGACAACTAATAAATATTGGGAAAAAAAAGTAGTGTTTAAAATATTGCATCAAGTTGTGCACAGTGGCCTTGCCTATAACCCCGGCCACTTGAGACACCAAGGCAGGAGAATGCAGGTGTGTTTGGATCTACCTGCAGTGTGTGTAAGGGTTGAGCCTTTTGCTGGATGCTTCGTGCCATTCAGCTCGGTGAGGCATCAGCTGTGTGGCATCTCTGCACCTTGCCCCTGGGTAGAAGAACCTGCACAGAGTGTGGCAGCTCTGCACCTTGCCCCTGGGTAGAAGAACCTGCACAGTGTGTGGCATGAGTTCATAGGCCCCAGCCTCGGTGGGTGACTTGGGGTCTGCAGTGTGGGCCTGTGCGTCTGTCTGTAAGAGCATTCCAGGGGGTCCTGTGGCAGGTGACCCACATAGTTAGAGTACTGTAGAATTTGTTGGCATTTGGAGAAAGTGCCCTGGTATCAGCCCAGTGTTGGTAGAAGGTAAGTGTGGGGCACTTCTGTCATGAGACCCGTGAGTGTCTCGGCAAACACCATTTTGATGTGCTGCGTTTCTTAAAGGCTGCGGAGAGCAGTAGCTTTAAGCATTTCACGGGGCTTGGTTTTTCACCTGTGAAGATTTATCACAGCCCGGCTGCGCCATGGCCACACCCGTAGGCCCAGCTGCCTGGGAAGCCGACTCCTGACGTGGGCGACACCGTGAGGCCTTGACTCAGGAGAAGGAAAAGAAAGAAAAGATAGATGAAGGAATAATTTAATATCACACGTTTTCAAGTATTTTTCCTCCCTGTTATTTTAGGTCAAGGATCGAGGTCCAGAGGCCACTAGGAGATTTTTTAATTGGTTTTATTGGAGCATTAATTTGGGAGCGATCCTTTCACTAGGAGGCATTGCCTACATTCAGCAGAACGTGAGCTTTTTCACGGGGTACCTGATCCCCACAGTCTGTGTTGCCGTTGCTTTCGTGGCCTTCCTCTGTGGCCAGAGTGTTTTCATCACCAAGCCGCCCGACGGCAGCGCCTTCACGGATATGTTCAGGATCCTGGCGCACTCGTGCTGCTCCCGGAGGCGAACTGAGTGCTCCAGCAGCAGGTAAGTGCTTGGTTCTGCCTCAGGCTGTTGGGACTGTTCACTCACTGTCACCAGAACAGCTGCTAATGGGATGTGGTTGTATGTGCTGGGCACTGGGCTCTGGCTTACAAGTCCTGTCTCTAGCCTTGCGTCTGGGTGGCGGGGTGGCGGGGGTGCTGTGCACTGCTGTCCCCTAGAGAGTCTGGTCTCTAGCCTTCATCTGCAGGTTGGGTGGGCATGCAAAGCTGTGCCCTTGAGTCTGGTCTCCTGGCCTTGCAGAGCTGGGGAGCAGGGCGTGTGGTGAGCTCATGTCCAGCCTCTTCCAATGCCAGCGCAGGTGAAAGCTCCAGCAGCTCAGTGGCAGACTGTAAGTAAAGATAGGACTTGCCCAGAGCATAGAGGAGACGAGTACATGCTGCGTGCATGATACTTCATTTTGAAACATGTTGAAATACATTAATGAACATCTAAGCCACTGCTTATTTTGTTGGTGCCTTTCTGTCAGAGGTAAACCAAGCCGCCTGTCGGATCAGCAGGCGCCCTATTTTCCCAGGGCCCGCGTCACCTGCTCCAACAGGAGGACCAGTAGCAGTTTCGGGATGCACTTTGGGGAGCCAGACTTCCTCTACTTGTATGGAATGATCTTCCGATGCAGGTTGATAAGGAAAAGTCTAGAACTTAGCTTAAGAAGAGACCCCCTTCGTCTTTGCATTGTTACTTGTCCCAAGCTGTACATGTGGTGAAGTCATCCCTTAAAGGTGTACGCACACCTTGTTTGTGAGAACACAAACTCAGGTGGTTCACCATCACAACAGCCAGCCCCCCAGGGCTGCTGGAGCAGCCTCTCAGTGGGCCTTGGGCTATGCCCCCCCAGAGCCACACGCCTCACTGCTGAATGCCCCCTCTGCAGGCTGCATGTCTGCCTCCCAGGCCTGCCCTTTGTCTCCTGTGTTTGGAGCCTCAGTGACTGTGTCTGGCTGGCACTCCTGCACGTGGTCATTCTGAAACTACACCAGAATAGCCCATGTAACCAGCCTTTTTCCTGCAGGCAAAATGTCTGTGACTGTGGCCCCTCCTGTGGTGTCTGGCCGCTGTACTGTTCTCAGTGGACCTGTGGGAATGCTGGTGGTCAGCACAGTTCTCAGATCCCTGATTCAAAACTTCAAGTAGTGGGAGCATACTAAGGCATTTTCAAAACCAGAGTTGCCCTGCTCAGCAGCAGGCACTAGCTTTTTTTTTTTTTTTGGTACTGGGAATTGAACCCACTGAGCCACATCCCAAGTCCCTTTTTTGTATTTTATTTAAAGACAGGGTCTCGCTGAGTTGCTTACAGCCTCACTGAATTGCTGAGGCTGGCTTTGAACTTGTGCTCCTCCTACCTAAGCCTCCAGAGCCACTGGGAGTACAGGTGTGCACCACCTCCCCCCGCCGGCATTCGTAGGGACTTACTCCCATTAGGAGAAGAGGCAGTGTCTTGGGTCTTGGATGTTTATTCTGTGAGCTGATATCCAGGCAGCCCTCCTTGTCTCTGGTGCCTGTGGTGGGCCTTGCTGAGTTCTGCCAGAGAGCAGGTTGGCCCAGGACAGGTCTGGACTTCAGTGCACAGGTGACATGGGGAAGGGGATGGAGCTGCTTTTGCTTCAGGAACTGTTTCCCCCTGGGTTGCATTTGGAGTCTCCTGGGCACCAGCAAGGGAAGAGGGCTACTCAGAGAAGAGTCCATGGTTTAGAGAATGGTCTGCTGTGCTCTTTATGTGAACTGGCCATGTGACCTTGGGGGCTTAAGGACCTTGCCAGGCCTGCCTTCCCTGTTTGCATAGTGGAGATGGACTGAGAGGCCCAGTGAGGCCTGAGTGAGGTGATGCCCAGTCCCTGATGGGGCCAGTCAGTAGTAGCCACTTAATTGAGCCCAGGGAAGTAGGGTGCACCCAGTTTCCATACGTGAAACTCTAAACTTCATCTGGCCAGATCTCAGTTTCTAGGTTCTCTTGTTGCGGAGATGATGTAATGCTCATTTTAAATGAGAACTGAAGATCTGTTTAAATGGCCTGAGAGTTTCCTTGAGATCCACCCCTCCTTGAGTTGAGAGTCGGAGAGAAGGCCCTGACCGTGCAGGCACTGTGCCCCTGGGCTTCCAAGGAGAAGTGGTGGGCTCTTGATGTCCCATGTTACTGTGGCTTCATGTTAGGGTACTGAATAGTTCACTAACTGTATGAACTAGGGAGTATGGGTGCGTATTGACTTTGCAGTTTTTAAAATGCTTAAGTGATAAAAAGCAAAACCAGTGCGGCTAGTTAGTAACCCGTGGGAAAGACTCTTCATGCAAAGTGCATTTGTTATTTGGAATTTAAATGTTTTTGGAGAAACATACTTAGCATGATGTGGCAGATCACTGGTGGGATCTAATTAGGTGCATAGAGACTTCAGAATTCCTTTTTGAAACAAAAAAAGTAGTAAGTTGTTCCAGCATCTCCAGCACCCAATCATAACAGCTGGGGGTGTGTAGTAGGTACTCAACAAATGATTATGGAATCGACTTTATTTTTCTTCATCAAAATTTGGTTAAAATGTTAGTTTATAGTTTTTAGCTTTTTGATTTTTTCCCCCCTATTCTGAATGTCTAGATGAAACATGTCAACTTTATAAGTTAAAATAATTTAAAATAGTGGCGACTTAGTAAAATGGGACATGAACTAGAAACTAGAAAGCAGACAATTGCCATTTCTCTCTGAGTCCCAGAATTGAGAGATGGTCTTAAGATAATTCTGGCATCTTTGGCTTTAGAGAGAGTGCAGCCCCCTCCCCGCCTGTATTCTCCTAGCCTTGGGGCATCTCTCTTAAGAGTCTGGGAGTTGAGAAAGATCTGGGAGCTGCCTGATGGGACCTGCTCATTTTATAAAGGACAAATCAGAGCCAGAGGAAGAAGCACAGGTGCTGGCCTGAGGCTCTGGGACACCGGACCGGTCCCGGGCGTGATGGTGGCAGGGAGGTAGGCGCAGAGGGGCAGTGGTGTGCACCTTGTCCCCAAGCCTTGTAGCTTTGTGACTCTGGCACATTTTTGCCCTCTCTGCCCCGGCTTCCTCTGTGACGTGGGTCGGTAGGTCCCGTGGCACTTCTCAGGGGTCCGAGAACAGGAGCCATCCCTGTTGCCCTCCCCTCCGCTCCGCTTGGCCCAGGAAGGAACGCAGCCTAGCTGTGCTGAACATGAGCATTGGCTGGCGGCTTTGACTTCCGGGTAAAAATGCAGCAGCCTGGGCCTGGGGTGTAGCTCAGTGGGAGAGCACGTGCCCCGCATGTGAGAAGCCCCAGGTTGGAACCCTGCTCTGCAAGGGAAAAATACAAACAGAACAGTTGCTTATTTGTTTCAAATACTGTCCAGTAATGAGCAAATTCTTGGATGGAATCAGATGAGCCATTTCAGATGGAACTGCCAGGCCTTAGCACAGTAGCCTGCTGAGCAGGGTGGCCTAGCTCTAGGTTGAGACTGGCCCTCGGACTGCAGTCCAGCTGTGTCTCTGGCCTGATCAGTTATAGCAGCTGCAGCCAGGCCAGGGTAAGGCCCTTTGTCAGCTGTTCCAGCCTACTTTGCTACATTTAGAAATGATTTAGGTGGCTGTATTTTGGTGTGCCCAGTTAGTAATAGGATGAGTTAAAGCAGAATCAATATAGTGAGCTGGCTTCCTACCCAGATTTAAATTGTCACCAAATACTTGATTGCTGGGGGTGGAAGAGAACTAACTGCTTCATTCTGTTTCCCAAAGTGGAGGCCTTGGAGTCTTCCAGCAGCCTTCTAAACAAAGTCTGTTTGATTCATGTAAGATGTCTCGCGGAGGGCCGTTCACAGAGGACAGAGTGGAGGATGTGAAAGCCCTCGTCAAGATAGTGCCTGTGTTCGTGGCTCTGGTTCCTTACTGGACAGTGTATTTCCAGGTGAGTGTGCATGCTGGCTGGACAGCCATGCCCAGATGGCGCTGCCCGCACATGTTCTGTCCATCACTGAGGGGATTTTCCCCCACGAATCTCTTAAGATCTTTTGTTTTAGACTCATTTTGGATGCTTTAAAGATTTTGAAACCCTTTTCAGAAAAGAAGCTAAGAATGGATGTGCTTCTGGTTTTCTGGGCCCTCTGTTAATTTAGTTTCAGTTTGGATAACTGGCAGTTCTTTTCCAAAATTGTCTCGAGAACTTCTGTGATGACCAAATAATTGATGTGTCCACTTTATACTTGAGCTGCCAGCAGTTCTGAGGGTTGCCACTGGGTCTCTCACAGATGGTTGGGAGGGGTAGCCATGGTTCTCGGACACCATGTTTAGTGCACCTGTAACAGTCCTGCTTTCTGTGCCCAGATGCAGACCACGTATGTTTTACAAAGTCTTCATTTGAAGATTCCAGAGATTTCAAGCATTACAACCACTCCTCACACGGTAAGACCATCGAACTGATCTGAAATTGACTCTTGAGTTAGATGATGGATAGACCCCTGCTGCCAACTGTAGACACCTTATGCATTGACATTCATAACTAGACTAAAGGTGTAAGAACTGGAATTCAACCTTCTTATCTTGTAGGGTGTGCTTTCCCAGTGGTCAGGCCGTTTATCAGATTGAATTCACAATGCCGATCACACATTAATTAGTATTTTCATCTGACTGGCCCCCATCAAAGCACAGAACGAGATCCATTTAGAAATAAGTGTTTCCAGTTCAGGGTCTTGGAATGGAGGGAGAGCTGCTTTCCTGGGTTGCTCTGGGTGGAGATGATGTCCTCTGTGCTATCAGGGAGGGCTGCCCCCAGGCTGCCAGCCTGATACCTCTTGTGTTCTGGACCCAGTTCCCAGCGGCCTGGCTCACCATGTTCGATGCAGTGCTCATCCTGGTGCTCATCCCTCTCAAGGACAAGCTGGTGGACCCCATCCTGAAGAGACACGGCCTGCTGCCGTCCTCCCTGAAGAGGATCGCTGTGGGCATGTTCTTCGTGATGTGCTCTGCCTTTGCCGCGGGTGAGCGCCTCCCCATCCTCCTTGCGGCTGCTCTGCTGCGGTGGTGCAGATGTGTGCATGCAGCATGTTGCTCAGGAAGCGTGGGTGCTGGAAAAGGCAGCCACCAAGTGTTTTCTAAGGGTTATTCTCTATTTTCTAATTTTTCACTGTGAACGTTTCAGTCTTCTTCCTGAGAATACATCGTCACTTCTTCTAGACCAAAGACTCTAAAAGGGGCTGTCCTTTGCCACCTGGTTTGGATTTGGAGTAGAGGCTGCTACATGGATGCATGCTCCAGAACTGAAGTGTTCTGAGATTCTCAAGGAGAGTCCACCTTCAGTGATCAGCCTCAGCTCTGTTAGAGGCTTCAGAATGCCCCAGAATTCTTTGAACTTTTTTTATAGAAAAATTTTTTGTGCATCTTCCTAGGGAGGAAGATTTTATCAGATTGTTATAGGCTCGTGGGCCCAAATATCAGGAATCGCCTGAGTGTGCGTGTTCCAGTGAGGGGAGTCCCCCTTTTGAAGGGATCCTGTCCATTTCTAGTTCTCATTCTGATATATTGTCTCTCTCTTCCTCATAAAGCTGGCCTATTGCTGACTTTTTAAATGTGCTCTGAAGTTCCTCCTTTGTTAGTATTTGAAGGTTATTGAACCATAAAATAACTTAGTTATATGATAGGGAAGCTGGTGTTGCCGACCCAGCTGTGTACAGCTGCGGCCATGAGGACTGCGCCCTGGAGCTCCTGTCCTCCACGGGCCTTCCTCTCAGCCTTCCCATGGCCAGCCGTGTAGCCACACAGTGTTGAGCAGGCGTGGGGAAGGTGGTTCTGAAGCTTAGGAGATCTGTATTCAAGGAGCCAGGAGATTGTAGAAGACTTGCCTTTTCTTTTGAGCAAACACAATTAAAGTGAGGTCTGTCTGAGTGCAGTTTTTCCTGAGTGCTCTCCCTAGCTCAGTTTCTCTTCAGAACTGTGATGCAAGAAAGCACAATTGAGTTGCAGCAGCACTCTGCTGGCTCAGTGGAGAGCGCGTACCGAGTGGGTCGCCTGGAGCAGGAGGAGCGGGCTTCTGTCTGGCTGTCTGTGCGGGCCTAGCTTTGTCCTAAGCTCCCGTCTCCCCGGGTGTGGACCTGGACGGTGCAGCGGCCTTTGCAGGCTGCTCTCTCCCTGTCCTCACATGGTGCTGCCAGCTGCTACTATTCCCGGGACTCCACTGAATGCCCTCTTTGATATGGCTTTCGTTAGAGGAGAGTTAACCACTGATGTGCAGCAAGTGTCTGAAGCTATGTGCAGTCTAGCCATGGTCTTCAGTAAATTAGTCCACGATCTTTACTGCCCAAGCATGGCTGCTCCATCTGCATCGTCCTGGACTTTCTGTGCATAACTGAATTGCTTTTGGAGGGTAGAAATGGAACAAGGTGTTCACAAAGTTTACACTGCCATTTTTGCATATTATATACTTAACCATTTTTTCATGTCAGCAATTACATGTTGAAATTATCTTTTTGGTTGGGAGGTACCAGGGATTGAACTCAGGGGCACTCAACCACTGAGCACATCCCCAGCCCTATTTTTTTGTATGTTATTTAGAGACAGAGTCTCACTGAGTTGCTTAGCGCCTTGCCATCACTGAGACTGGCTTTGAACTCATGGTCCTCCTGCCTCAGCCTCCTGAGCCGCTGGGATTATAGGCTCATGCCACCACACCTGGCTGAAGTTATGCTTTTTAATGTATTCCATTTTTAATGTTATGTAATTTCTAAAAATCTGTCTCTTAGATGATTGATTTCAGTTTATCCACACAAGGCTGTGTATGCACCCACACACACATATGCCTGTTTCCTTGGGATAAATCACTTGAGGGAATGAGATCTGTTCCATGTCTGAGATTCTGTTTTATGGCGCACTTGCTGGTACTGATTATTTTCTTCTGTTATTTTTTTTTCTTCCTGAAGGGTTAAAAATTGTTTTAGTATTGTTTTAACATGCATTGCTAGTAATGCTTTTCTTTCCCATGATTTATCAGCCATTTATGTTTTTCTGAGTGCAATTTTTTGTGCTCATTTTTCTTTTTTGTGTTGATATGTTTATGGTTTAAGGGTTTTTTAAGAGTTAAGGTTTAAGGGTTTCTAAATTTTATTCTTCTTTTTTCTTTTTTGGGACCGGGGATTAAACTCGGGGACTCAACCACTAAGCCCCATTCCCAGCCCTATTTTGTGTTTTATGTAGAGACAGGGTCTCACTGAGTTGCTTAGCACCTCACTGTTGCTGAGGCTGGCTTTGAACTCACGATTCTCCTGTCTCAGCCTCCCAAAGTGCTGGGGTTACAGGCATGTCCACCACGCCCAGCTTCTTTCTAAATTTTATTCTTTTTCTTTGGTACCAGGATTGAACCCAGGGGCACTCAACTATTGAGCCACATCCCAGCCTATTTTTATTTATTTATTTATTTATTTTTTAAGTATATATATTTTTTTAGTTGTTGATGGATCTTTATTTTATTCATTTATTGTTTGTATGTGGTGCTGAGGATCGAACCCAGTGCTTCACTCATGCTAGGCAAGCGCTCTACCACTGAGCTACAGCCCCAGCCCCTATTTTTATTTTTTAAGACAGGGTCTTGCTAAGTTGCCAGGGCTGGCTTTGAACTTGCGGGCATGGCCAGCCACTGTGCACAGCCTAGATTTTGTTTGTTAAGAATATCTTTCTGATTTTTTGTTTGTTTTTACGTTTGTGGTAGCTCGCCACGTTTCTCCCACTTCACTTAAATCCGTAAGTCTTACTTTGGGGCAGTCCCTGGCTGCTTTATGTACTCCTGATTGCTCATTTTTGTTTCAAGGGATTATTTTCAAATGATCGCTTTCAGCTTCCAGTAACATCGTTTCTTTTCCTGCCTTCCTGGTAAGACAGCACTTTCTCCCTTCTAAGTTGTTGCCTAATTTCTAGAAATGTCAGGCTGCTCTCCTCCCTGGCTGCGCAGCTCTTCCGGCAGGTCCGTCACAGCTCACTGTTGTAAGTCTGAAGTGCATTCCTGGTGGTGGAAGCCTCAGGCCTTCATTCTGGTGCACGGTGAGGTTTGGGCAGGAATTCATGTTGAAATTTTCTTTTGGGGGGTGGGACTCTCTCCTTCCTGCCCCGCTTGGGCTGCTTGTATTTCCTGTTAACTCCCGAGGTTCAGCACTTGGAGGTTTCTGGAGCAAGCCGTTTGCTGAGGGCTGAGTGGGCCAGGTGTCCTCGGGGCAGCGTGTCTGCTTCCACCCTGGGCGCTGGCCTGGCCTGGCCTGGCCTGTGGTGGTTTCATCGGGTTTGGTGTCTGGGCCATGTAGCTCAGGAGGGGAGTCAGTGGACAGTTGGTTGGTCTCTTTTCCTGTTGTCTGCAGAATATTTTAATGTGATGAGAGTTCTCTTGCTGTTGCCAGGGAGTTCAGTTATTTGCCTGAAATATTCATCTGAGCCCATTATCTCTCGGAGAGGTAATTTGGTAACTTTTAAAAAAATCTTTTCTCTGATTTTGCGCAGATTTTCTTTTCTCTTGATTCAATTATTTTTTAAAAAGTCTCTAAACCATGCATTTTACTGAGTTTTAAGAAAATGTGTTAGAGATAAAAATAGTCTTAAGTAAATCTGTTGTTTCCTTCCTCATTTCTAGTCGTGTATTTACACTCTCTTGTCCGTCCTGCCAGAAGTGGTGCCTTTTGTGTTTCCACACAAGTGTATCTTGAATTACCCATTAACTGTTACTATGTTTACCTTTGTTTAAGGCACTGAAACAGTTTTACACTTCGTGTTTACACAAAAGAGGAGATGTACTGGCAGGATCTCGGACTCAAACAGAAGTTGCTCTGATTGGGATGTGGTTTCTCTTGGCTGTGTCTTCTAAGTGAAGAATTAAGTACTTTTCATTGGGTTTGTTTTCTGGTTTTTTTCCTCATTTATTGAGTTAAATTCCTCATTTATTTTTATTTATTTCTGTTTATTAGTTAAAACATTTTAATGCTAGAATTTGCTTGTTATTACATCAGGTATCATGTGCTTTGATTTATTATTTTGGTCTCTGTTGTTTCCTGTGAATGTTGAAACCTGGTTTTGGTTTCCTTTTTTCTCCTTGCTTTACTGGTTCATATTAGCTATACGTAGCATTAGGGTGCGTTTTGACATCATTACCAAAGCCTGGTGTGACTTGCTCTAATTCAGTCCCCAGGACTTCCCCTTTTGTTCCCCTCCTGCTCTCCTGTCTATGTGACGGTGAGATTCACTGTGGCCGTTGCTGATGCTGGCTTTGAACTTGGAATTCTCCTGTCTCAGCCTCCCTAAGTGCCTCCCTAAGTGCCTCCCTAAGTGCTGGGATTACAGGCTTGTGCCACTGCACCCAGCTCCCTGATTTCCTTTTGGAACCAAGAGTAATTTCAGATAATTTTTCATTATTGTTACTGATATTTTTGCCTATGCTTTTGTTAATGATGGTTCATTTTTTGGGGGAGTTTGGTGAGATCATGGGTTTAATCCTGTCTGGGGTTTTGAGGCTTCCTTTATGGCCTGATAGACATTCTAAAAATGCTTATCAGGTGCTGAGTAACGTGATTTGTCTGTTGTAGTATTCTGAAGTATGTTACAAACCAGACTTTCGCAGTGCTGGGGATGGAATCCAGGGCCTCCACGCCTGAGCAACATCCCCAGCCCAGTCACATTTTTAATAGCAGGAGTCCTAAAACTTCAGCATTGGTGGTGGGCCTCAGGGTTCCTCAGGTGAGCGTGAGGGCCAAGAGTAAGCCAGTAGGTCTGTGATGCCCAGGAAGGCACGGGTCCTGGCCAGCACTTTCTGGGTGCAGCACAGGCTTAGTGACGTCTGTGTGCTGCAGCAAGGCTGTGGTGGCGAGTCTGGGCCATTCGGTTCTGTGTGAGGTCTGGCCTACAGACCCCAGGAGTCCTTTGTGGTCTCCAGGTCTGCGCCTGGGTTTGCTTGTGGGTCTAGTTTGCAGCCCTTGTGCCAAAGAAAACCTTCCTTTTTATTGTCTGCATGTTCTGAGAGGATGGGGCAGGCATGTTTCCCGCCAGTTCTGTTTCCAGCAGCTAGCTCCAAGGTCCTTTGCTTGTCTTAGCAGAGTGGGATTCAGGTTTTCTCTGTGGATTGCATATATCACTCGTAGTGAGATGGCTCTTGGCAAGGAGGAGTGTGTGTGGGACCCTCCAGACCCAGCTCAGCTGCAGGTCCTCTGAGACCCGACGTGTCACCTGATTGCAGCTCACTGTGACCGTAAGCTAGAGGAGGGCGTCCAAGCAGCCAGCAGAGGGCGGAGCACCAGCTCCAGGGCCAGCGTGCACCTGCCTGCCATTGGCAGTGTGTTCTTACCTCATTTTCCCCTACTCTCCTTTCTGATTCTGTTTGCCCAGTACAGCAGGGACTGGCCTCTTCTGTTGATGCTCTTGGGGCCACCTGGCTTCAGGTGTGTGTGCTTGTTTGAGCTGCTACAGGTTCATGACTTGATGGAAGCATGTGGCCCGTTTATCTCTGGCACGGCTGTGTTGGTAGTCTTGGCGCCTGCATAGGTCTTCCTGATGGATGAGAGCTGCAGCTTGACTGGGAGGCCTCTCGGCTGTGGATTTGGAGAAAGTTGCTTTTTGCTGGGACAGTGCAGTTGAGAGATGAACTGAACACATTTTGGAGTACAGATTCCGGAGTTTATTTCTTATCTCCCTGGAAATTGTGCTGTGGTCCTTTCCCATGCTTACATTTAAAAAAGAATGGCTTTAGAACATTCACTGCATTGCCTTCTTACCAGTCTCATCCTTCCTCATGTGTTTTTAATGAGTAAATTTCTATATGAACATTGGCTGTCAGTTTCCATTATTTCATTTGCAATTATAAGTTCCTAATTAAAAAAAAGAGAGAAGTGGGTAAGAGCCTTATAGGAAGACCACAGCCACAGACGGATGTTTAAGCCTACCTGCCCACGGGAGCAGTGGCTGCCCTGTGTGCCCTGCTGTTGGACTGGCCAGTCAGCCTGCACCTGCAGTAAGGTCCAGTCCTGGGTGTGCAGAGGTTGATTGTGCAGTTCAGTTCATTTGGTGCCAAGGTTCGCACCATCCTGTGCAGGAAAGGCAGTGTCACTGTGAGCAGTTGTTGTGATCACGATGGTAATACGTCAGGGTCGCCTTGGGGCTGTCCCTGGTGGGAAGGTACCTCAGCATCTCTACCTGCAGTTAGGTGGACCGACTGCTGTCCTTTCCCCAAGAGGACTACCTCATATACCCTAACTTCCCTTTTATATGAGACAAACGTGGACAAGCAGTCAGGTGTTTGAGAATTAAAGTAAACAGCCTCTGTGTCACAAGGATGCTGTAGAAACACCAGTGGGCAGAGTTGGGGTGGGTCCCCGGACCTCCAGCATAGCAGCTGTGGTGGTACCATCCCCCCAGGGCTTCCAGCATCATCTACGGCTGTCGATGGCAAGCAGAGTTCTAGTTTAATCACAAATATTGATAAATACATGTACACTAACCCACTTATAAATTCTAGGAATCCTGGAAAGCAAAAGGCTGGACCTTGTTAAAGAGAAAACCATCAATCAGACCATCGGCAAAGTGGTTTACCATGCCGCAGACTTGCCCATCTGGTGGCAGGTTCCGCAGTACGTGCTGATTGGCATCAGCGAGATATTTGCAAGCATAGCAGGTACGATTCTGTTTGTGTGCACAGCACCTGGTGTTTCTGTTAGTCGTCGGGTCTTTGTGTCACGTGGAGGGAGCTGCAGGTTAGAACGTGGCTGCTTAGTGCATGCTGACGCCACAGCAGTGGTTCACACGCACGCACTGCCTCCCCTCTAGGTGCCTTAGAGGAGAGAGGGAAAATCACCTCTGTTGGGTCTGGTGCTTGCAGAGTGGCCCCGAGCCCGAGGACGGGAGCCACATGCACTGCTCAGTGCTATTTGTGCAGATCTGGTTTTTAGGACATGTCCTCGCAGGCCTCTGTCCCTGTTGAGGAGATTCTGCAGGGTGTGCCCTGGTGTGTTCTGGCCACTGGGTGGAAGTGGGAATTAGTGACTCCCAGAGTCTGGAGCAGTGCCAGGGTCGGGGGCAGTGGAGCCCCCCTCTGAGAGGCTCGTGCAGCACTGGCCTGGTGGGTCTGAGGGGTGCCTCACCTCAGAGTGGTGTTTGTTTAGGGTGCCTCCCGTGTCTCTGGGTCCAGTCACTGTGTGTCTGAGCTTACAGATGGTCCTGCTGACGTTGATTTAAAACTGATTTCTTTGAAATGGAATCTTAGCTGGGTACAGTGGCACACGCTGGTAATCCCAGTGACTCGGGAGCCTAAGGCAGGAGGATGACAAGTTCCAGCCCAGCCTGAGTGCCTTAGTGAGGTCCTGTAAGATCTGCAGATGAGCTGGGCACGGAGCTCAGTGGCGGAGCACTTGCCTAGTATGTGCGAGGTCCTGGGTTCCACCCCAGTGCTATAGAACCAAGAAACAGAATCCTTAGGGAGAGCCCCAGTGTAGTGTGTGTACTTTTTAAAAGCTCTTAACTTGAGAATACAGAAAAGTTGTTTCTTTGACAACCTCTTTCTATGGCAAACTAAGCATTCTAGGAGCTGACATCAGCTCAGGTGTGCCCTTGAGTCCAGGCTTTGCTACTTCCTGAGTGCCTTTAGGACTGAAGTCATGTGGGCTGGGCGGAGGAGGGAAGCAATTGCCTCCCTGGGCCTCCCAACCAAGTGCAGCTGCCTTCCTGCATGGGGGGGGGGGGTGTGCAGCGCACCCATCAGTGGAGCTGCCTCAGTGCACCAGGAGGGGCAGAGCGCCCACCAGGTGTCAGGTTCTCCTTTTACACAGGGCCCTCCCTCTTCTCCCCTAGGTCTAGAGTTTGCATATTCTGCCGCCCCCAAGTCCATGCAGAGTGCTATCATGGGTCTGTTCTTCTTCTTCTCTGGCGTCGGATCCTTCGTGGGCTCCGGGCTGTTGGCACTGGTGTCTGTGAGAGCCATCGGGTGGATGAGCAGCCACGCAGACTTCGGTAAGAGCTTGTGGTCTCGAGAATGACCGCAGCATGGCTGATGGCGTGGGTGCGCAAGGTGGCCTTCACATGGGCGAGTGGGCGAGCCTTTCTCAGGGCATGGGACCACTTGCCGTCAGGAGCCTCTGCTCACTCCAGAGGCTGCGGCCACCCAGCCGTGCCCTGCTGAGCCGCTGGTGAGCTGCTGCTGGGCGTCCTTGACCGATGCCATGTGGTGTGCGACTGCGTCCTGGGGAGCAGGGTCCATGTCACGTGTTCTCTGTGTAACTTGGTTTGATGTATTTTTTTTCGTTTTTCTGACAATACTTTTGTTTTCTGATATGCAAAAGACAAGGATAGATAAGTAGCTGATTTTAATAAACACATTGCTCATGATCAGTCATAATAGGATTCTGCAATTAATGCCAGTAGGTGGCATCTTGGGTTTTGAACAAAATCACTCAAAAGATGAGGGTTTTGCTCTCTCCAGATTTATCCTAGGTGGGGGTGCAGACTCCCTTCTTGTGTGTTGAGTGTGCTGTCTGCACACAGCCTGTTGCCTTCCCTCTTCCACCTGCAGCCCTTGCTCTGGTTCACTGGTACCAGCCATTGTGGTTTGCTAGTCCCCTGGAAATCCATGGCATTTCAGGGACTTTTCTCTAGCTGCAGAGTCCCAGAGCCCTCCCGAGGTTGAGTCCAAACTCTTGCCCTGTGAGGTCCCGACGGAGTGTTCAGAACCCCAAGCTGCCGTCATCCCAGTGGCCACAGTTGCCGACTGTCCAGCACTGTGTGCTGGTCCTGAGAGCAGTGGGCAGACCTGGGGTTTTCTTTCCCTCACAGTTCCCGTGAAGCATGAGCAGCCCTGGTGTACAGTGCAGCTCTTCCAGGAGGCCCATGCGCCCCGGGGCTACAGGTGCTGTGTGATCTGGGCACACAGAGGACTTCCGGCAAGAGCTCCCTGAGAGCAGGGCCCTGGGTCCCAGGGCACAACTTCTGCGTCTGTTTTTCTTTGTGCCCTAGAGAATGGGCTGGTTGCGTCATTCCCATAGCTTCTGGTGCTCTCATGCCAGCTGGCTGCTCTCAGCTCTCACAGCTTTCCCCGCCAGCCTCTCTTCCATGGGTAGCATAAGCCTCCCATCCTGAGCTTCCTGTCCGGCGTTTGCACGGTTCAGCGCACACACCCTGGCTGGCCTGGTTCTCTTCGACGTCTTTTCATGAGGGGGAAGCATTTTGCAGAGCACAGACCCAGCCTGTGTGCCCTAGGCCTGCGCAGCAGCTTCTAGTTTTTCTGCCTGTGAGAGTTTGGATCAACCTGTGGTGTGGCCAGTGAATGCTGGGCGTGCCTCTAATGCTGCCCCTTCCTCCCCTTGGAGAGAGCAGCTGTCAGGTGACAACCTGGGGAGAGGAGAGCAGGATTCAGTGTGCCCCTTTGGAGAGACCCCTTCCCTGGAAGGGGCAGCAGCTGCAAGGGGGCAGGGCACCTGTCCTGGGTTCCCTCTGCCCTCCTGCATCCTCCATCTCCTGCAGCGAGGAAGTGGGCCACCAGCTAGCTTAGCTTTTCTCATGGACCAGGAAGTCGCTATCCATAAAGACTCAAGACCCAGGTTTGAAGGAAGAGTCACCCAGGTTTTGTCGCCCTCATCCTCTGCAGGTGTTTCTTTGCAGCTACTCTTATTTAGATTGGAAGCAGCGTTCCTGTCCCTGTCGCGGGGCGCACTGATCTTAGGTCTGCTGCTCCACAGTTTGACCTCCATTGTCATGTGGAACGTTTGGGCAGCCTTCCTTTGTGTGATCTGTCGCCCCCTCCCCACGAGATGAGATGAGCTCTCGCCTGTCTTCCAGCTGTGTGGCTGTCTCCTCCTGCTCAACGCTGAAGGCAGAGAGGCCTCTCTGTTCCGGGGGATTCTGTTGCACGAGTGCGCCACAGCAGCTTGTGTCCAGTGCCTGTGGCTGACATGGAGTTTCCCGTGTGGGCTATCATGAGTGGCACTGTTCTGAGCACCCCGCTCGTGTATGTTGGTACACTCATTTTTGAGGGGCTCAAAAGTGTGTCTTATAAAACAAAAGCCCTCTTGACTCTCTTCATACGCATCACCTTCTGTCTACAAAGAGGCCCAGGAAGGCCCAGGACTGGGTGGTGGGCACTGCTTCTTAGGTGCTGAACGTACCACTGAAATCCCTGTGTGGTCCAGGTGAGACTGGTTCTGGAGAGGCTGGGTATGGACTTGGCTTGCAGACTGTGCCGGAGGCCAGCACAGTGTGCACTCTGCTTGGCCTGCCAGCTCTGAGCTTTGTGAGGGTTCGGGGGAGATTCGTACTTCAGAACTGGCACATGAGTGCCATCATGGGTGCTTAGACCTTCTTGGGCCAGGCAGCGTCCGTGCTGCTTCTGGATTGGGGGTGGGAGAGCAAGCGCTGGGCCCCCAGGCTGATGAGGCTCCATGTGCAGGTGCCCAGAGCAGAGCCTGGGCTGTGGCCAGGACTAAGCCCATATTTAATAGTGACAGTCAAATAGAGCGTTAGCCTATTAGAAATCCAGGAGTTAGCAGTTCTCTTCCCAGATCAATACACATAGGAGACTCCTGTTTTCCTCAGACTGTATGAATCAGCACCTGGGTGAACACATGTGCTGCCCTTGCGTGTGGTAACTTGCTAACGGCATCGTTAGCCGCGGGGTCCTCATGAGCTGTGTTCAGAGAGAAGGGGCTTTCAGAATCACCCAATGAAAGACCTTGAGAGGGAAGGAAGTCTCACTTTTTCAATGAATGAGTCAGTCAGTGCCTTTGAGGCACGTCAGAAAGCACGGCAGCTCCCTCTGCATGGAAATGTGGCCTCGCTGGCCACATACACCTGTTTCCCTCGTCTCTTTGGAAATTGCTGGAGTTGCTTCTCAGCGGGTATCAGTTGGTGTGGATGGTGTACTGTCTGTGGGCCCGTGGGGACAGGCAGTGCTGCCCTGGTGGCAAGAGGGTGAGAGGATTGGAGTGGCCTCGATGTGCAGCTCGCCACGCTGACGTCCTGCACCATCTCCATGCATGCGTCCTGTGTCTGCATTTAGTGATGATGTCAGCCAGGCTTTGGAAGCTGTGCTCTGAGGGGAAGACCACGGGCCTGTAGAGTCGGGGGTTCTGCACCTGGACGTAGAGCAGGGATCTCAGCAGCGGCACCCTGACGATCGCAGGCGCACTCGGGAGGCTGCAGGAGCGGAAACCAAGCAGACCCCAGGCTCCTGCACTCCAGCCCTGAGGCTCAGTGTGTGCTCCGTGACCTTGACCTGGGCTCTGTTCACCCTCTTGGTACTTGTTCAGAGTTCAACGCTGTTTTAAAAGCCACAGTGGCTTGGGACAAAGCTGGTGTTCAGTGTACCAGTATATGTCAACACTAGCATCAGGGATGTGGATTCATCAGCTGAGTGGCAGCTTGAGGATGCTAAAACCTGAAAACGTTTAGGAATTCTGAAAACAAGCTTGATGTCCCTGTGGCACGTGGACTGTGTGCTCCCCTGCCCGCCCCTGCTCACAAAGGGTACACTTTAGGGTTTCCACAGTAACCTGCACAGTGACCCAGAGCCCACAGGCCTGAGCAGGCTGCTCCTGAGCCCTCTGTGGAGGAGAAAGGCATGGATGGCGACCTGGGAACAGCACAGCAAGGCCTGGTGCAGAGCGCCCGGCGCGCTCCCGTGCACCTCAGCTCCGGGCTGGGCTGGGCTGGGCTCTGAGCGCAGGGCTCCTGAGCTGGCTGCGGTGAGGCTCCCGTGGAGGAGGCTGGAGGGAGTGGGCGTGCTGCCACTGGCCAGGCACAGGGAGCCGGGCTCTTTCTTCAGGCGGATTTTTATTTGGAGGAAAAGAAAATTAGCGCAGCACGGTCCCCTCCTCCCGCTGCTGTCCCGATGCTGCTGGCTGCCCAGCTGGCCTCCGTCCTTGCTGCTTCCCTGCTCGGACGCAGCTGGCTCCAAGCTAGTGGGTGGCAGTCCTCTGTGCTGGGGAGCTGCTGCCAGCTCTGGGTCACTGCTGCTGCTTTTGGGGGGTCTTCAGGGTCAGAGGTGGGTGGGGACTGGAGGGCAGGAGGGTACAGAGCCTGGGTGGGGGTGGCTGCTGCGGGGGCACTTCCCGAGGCTCGAATGCAGAGGGGTGGGTTTCTGTGGTGTGCCCATGGCTTCTGCAGTTTGTCTTGGTGCCTGTGGGGCTGAAGCCACACCCCATGCTGTGGGAGCCACTGGTGGAAGTCTGACGGCCCTTTCCTCTCTCCCTCCCTCCAGGCAACATCAACGGCTGCCACCTGAACTACTACTTCTTCCTGCTGGCCGCTGTCCAGGGGGCCACCCTCCTGCTCTTCCTCATCGTCTCCGTGAAGTACGAGCGGCATCGATCCAGAGCAGATGGAACGCCTGCTAGCACCCGGGCCTGACCCGAGAGCCCGTGTGGTTCTGGACTGAGCGTGGGGCTGGGTGGGCATGGCCGGGGGGGTGGGCTCGTGGGGCTGGCCGCCTGGCTTCCTGTGCTGACATGCCGTCTGCACCGGTTCCCCTTCCCTCGGCCCAGTGGCCTAGGTAAGTGCCTTCCTGTGCTCTGCCTCCAGGCACCCGGCCCTCCCGGAGCAGAAGGCAGGGTTTATGTGTGTTCTCCTGTCCGCCAGGGGCTCTGGTCCTGAGCCGTTTGCTCTCCCTCCAGAGCATGAGACTGAGACCACAGAGCCTGGGGCGGCTGTGGCTGTGCTGGCTGCCTGCTTTCTTAAATATCGTCCCTTCTTCCCCATAAACCCCATGAGTGCCCCTTTAAAAAATTAATAGCATTCACTTCTGCTGCGGAGAGGAGGGTTCTTGGAGTGAGAGTGTGGCGAGCACAGTGGGGTCCATGGGGTCCTTTGTTGGTTCCTTTCTGAGCCACCATCTTGCCATCCCCTTGTTCTGGGCTGGTCAGTAGTGCGTATTTCATCTGCTTTAAAAACACTTCCTAGACTTTTGATGTGACTTATTTTTAAGCAGGAATGAATATCAGTGATTATTTAGGACCATGTGTCCTATCTCAAGCTGCAGAGCAACTTACGGGGTGTTTTAACCCTGCCCAGACGGTCCTGATCTCTAGTTTTATTTTGGATACAAGTGAGACAGTCTGGCTGTGGGGAGAACTTCTTGTGAACAGAATAAATGTAACAGAAACAGTTGAAGCAAGCAGTGTGCACTCTAGCTGTGAAGCTGGTTGCCGACTGCTGTGTTGTTGATGTATCTGGGGTTCTGAGTGTGTCCACTAAACTATTCACTGTGTGTGGCGTGTTTTTTGGTATAATTTTATTATAAAAGCATCTCAAATGTGAGACCCAGAATGAGTTCTCTGAGCGGTTTGTCCACGCTGCCATGGTCAGCCTCTACACAGATTTGGGAGGATTCCTGGTTCCCACGTTCCCGTGCCTCCAGTTAGGATTCAGATGGGAAGTCCTGCTAAGATGCCCCCCACACAGCTCCTCACTGCCAGCAGGGGTTCCCGGCCCCCGTTGCCGTGGCTTTGCCAGGAAGACCCTGACAATGAAACCTGCAGCAACAGGGAAGCCCTTGCTCTTGGACAGAGGGAAGAAGAGCTGTAGAGAGAGCCCGAGGGACCTGCCCTGGCCCCGCTCACCGGTGGACAGCAGGTGGTTCTTGGTGGGGCTGGAAGTGTGAGCCTACTTGGGAAGGAGGGAAAGAAATGGGAGACGTTTTAGGGAAAGTCTTCTCCGGAGGCAGTCCGTCTTCAGGGTGTACTGCATGCGCAGACTCACTAACCTGTGTTGGCAGAAGCCAGATTTCCTTTCCAGGAACTTGCCGCACAGGGAGAGCACAGAGCAGGTGCCCGGACTCAGCCCTTTGTGTGTGTGCTGCTGCAGGTGCCCTGTGCAGGGGCTGGTGGCCGATACTCCCCCTCAGCTCACGTTGCACACGCTCAACACTGGGAAGGGGCGCTCTGCCCAGAAACGTAGCTGGAGGACTGGCAGGCGCCAGGTAGTGCCTGTGATGGAATGACAGGTACACATTTGGTCTCTGCCTCGTTCCTGGCACAGCTCCTGAAATCCTTGATTCTTTTCTTCCTGTACTTGGCCTTTGACCTTGGTGGTTTCTGGGGTGCTAGGAGCTTCTTGTTCTAATGAGGCCATCCTCAGGATGGGAGCTGGCACCTGGTGAGGTCACCCCGTCTGCTGCCCTGGGAAGGGACACAGCAGGAGGAAGTCATGGGCACCTCGGCTGAAGACTCCTCCTTGGAGTCTTCCTAAAACCCCAGGACAGGCTGTGGAGAGTTCCAGGCTGCTGCCCGTGGAGGGCTGGAGTGTGGCCGCCTGAGGGCCCTGGGCTGCGCCCCTGCCTGCACACTTGCCCTGAGTGCCTCTTTCCTTGGGCTGGTCATCTGTGCCCTTTGGGATATCCTTTGTAGTCAGTGGGCAGCCCTAAGTGTCCCCCTGAGTTCTGGGAGCCTCTCCAGCACATGGTTTAGACTTGAGCAGAGGATGGAGAGTGGGGACGAGGCCACGGGTTCCGCTTGGTGCAGCGGCCCCTCCTCTGAAGACCAGGGTGCAGAACCAGGGAGGTGACGTTGCTGTGGGCCACTGCTGCTGTCAAAATGGACCTGAGGTTCTATGGAGATGTTCCAGTGGGACAAAGTCACGTGAGTGGCTACGCTAAAATGTCCCAGCACCTTGTCCTTTAAGACGTAGGTTCTATTAAGGGAACTAACACACGAGAACTGATTTGTTGAGTTGGAAACTATTAGACCATGAGCAGGGAGAATTAAAGGGAAGGAAGCAGGTTAAACCCAGTGACAGGAAGCTGGGTAATGGGGACACGTGTCTGAGGATTCCACACTAGCCAGGCAGCACTTGGGTTTGAGTGGGGTGCATGGGAAGGAAGCCAGTGCTGTGTGGACTGAGGGAGGCCAGCCCTGACCCCAGCTGACACACCTGGGCCATGGGCTGGAAGGAACCGCACTCCGCCCTCAGCAGGTGTGCCCCTCCTGCAGAGTCTGGTAGGAGGAGCTGGGCAGCCGCAGGGCGACCCGCCATGTCCAGGTGGGAGCTGAGGCGGGCGGGGCAACTGCAGTTCCCTTGGTCAGTGCTGTCCTCTCGGATTTTTTGCAAAGTGTGCTCTGTGTGTTCTTGCCCCCGCCCTCCCGTGCACTGTGCTAGTCATCAGATTCTGCCTCAGGGTCTTCTGGGGACAGTCACTGGGAGGCACACCCATGCCTGGGTTCTTGTGCGCTTGTGGCCAGGCGCCTGAGCTGCAGTCAAGCAGGGCTGCCACCTGACTCTGGCACACACTGCTGCTGTTGGGGCTGAGCCCTCATGGGCCCGTGATGGAGGGTGGCACTGCTGGAGAGTCAGGCTGTCCCGAGGGAATCAGAACAGAAATGAAAGGGCTTCACAGTCCCAGCCTACGGGTGAACTGAATGTCACTGGCCAGGGTGGGGTTGGGTTCCCAGCCTATGATGTCCTTGCATGAGCCATGTCCTCATAAGGGGACCTGGAGCAACCTTGAGGGGCACAGAGGAGCCAGCCCACCCATGGCCCAGGGGCACAGAGGAGCCAGCCCACCCATGGCCCAGGGGCACAGAGGAGCCAGCCCACCCTGGGCCCAGGGGCACAGAGGAGCCAGCCCACCCTGGGCCCAGGGGCACAGGGGAGCCAGCCCACCCTCGGCCCTGGGGCACAGGGGAGCCAGCCCACCCATGGCCCAGGGGCACAGGGGAGCCAGCCCACCCTCAGCCCTGGGGCACAGGGGAGCCAGCCCACCCTCGGCCCAGGGGCACAGGGGAGCCAGCCCCCTGCAGCGTGGGAGTGGAGGACGTCCTAGGGGACACCCTCTTACGTGCTGCAGCAGCACAGGAGCTGGCCCTGGCAACTGGCAGGCAGAGTACCAGACTGGATGCCACCTGCAGAAGCCCTGGCATGCCGTCCCAAAGTCCCTAAATAAATCACACAGTCATCCCCACAAAGTCGGTAAGACGCTAGCAACTGCTCCAAGACCGGCAGTGCTAATGGCCAACAAAATCAAAGCTGCCTTGACAGATCCAGACATGAAGGTCCATGCTTTATACCTCTGCATAATCCACTTTCTCAGTGCAGACACAGACGTGAGCAAAAATATCAATTTAAGGAAACTAAATTAGGACCCTGGCACCATGGAGTCGTCCAGACGCCTCCACGGAGCGCCTCCACCAGAAGGCGAGTGTAGCCATGCCACCTGTTTCCTCTTCATCGTTGGTCAGGACTTTGCTTTTTCTACATCCTGAACACAAGCAGTGTGTTCCTGGAGTCGGAATTGTGGCAGGCTGTCACACTGATTGAAGTCAGGCTCCTGCAAGCCTACCAGGGCAATTACACAGCACTGCACTGTCAGCTACGCGGCTCTAACTAGGGTCCCACCCCTCCAGACGGCTTGTCCCTGCAGCTGCTGTCCCTATTCCCACTGCAACTGAAAATCCATCAGGGAAATCGAAGAAAAGGCGAACTTGGGGCTGTCATTAAGTGCTACCTGTCTTGAAAGCAGAAGTGTGCTGGTGGTAGCAAGCTCTGCTGCTGCGGGTGTCTTTGCAAGGTCTGCCTCCTTGGTGGCCCGCCTTCTCTTTGGTTCCTGGTACTGTCGCTCTTCCACCTGGGAGGATCCTTTGCCCCTTGGGAGTCCCATTCTGCATTGAGGAGATGTGTTCCAGCAGCCAGCCAGTACGCTGAGTGGGGTGGTGGACGCATGGCGCCCAGGGACCTGCGCCTGAGCTGGCCTCCTACAGCAGATTGTTGGTAACAGGCACCAAACCTTGAGCTTGTTCTCCATTTTTGATTTTTTTAATTTGTAAAGAAAAATCCTATCAGCATGTACAGCATGTTTTATGATGTGCATCCTTCGTCGAGCAGCTGGAATGAGCTGGTGAGCATGTGCTGATGCCCAGGTTGAGGTTTTGTGACGAGCACACTGCTGAGACTGAGTGCCACATGTTGTCAGCTGCAGTCACCATGTTATACGCAGGACCGTTAGACCTCATTGCTTAGGAGTGGTGTGCTAAGTTCAGACCAGCGCCCTGTGTGGCTGATTTGTGGCCCTCCTGCCCCAGGATATTCATGTCCTAGTCCTGGAAACTGACAGAGGAGAGTTCTCAGGTAAGGGCAGAGCAGAGTCCATCGAGGTGCTCTGAAGCTAAGAAAGGCCACACTGGGAAGGCAGGCACACCTTGAAGCTGGAAGAGGTCAGCACAGTCTCCCCTGGAGCCTCCAGAAGGAAGCAGCTTGTGCATCCTGATTTGGCCCTGCGTGCTGGGGCAGAGTGCTGCCAGTGGGGAGCAGACAGTGGAGGTTCTCTCGGCCCAGTTCTGGAGGCCGGGAGCCCACAATCGAGGAGTCGGCCAACTCCCTTCCTGGTGAGAGCTGAGAGCCCCCTTCATGGTTCACCCATAGGCACTTGGTGGAGAGAGATCACCTTTTTTTGAGAGGAGGAGAGGAGCTTATTGTGTGTGGCCTCTGTCTGCTGAGGGGTGTCTCAGTTCTGTGGCAGTGCTGTCAGACTGGGGTCCTCACTGCCGACTATCCTGAGAGAGCAGCTCTGGAGCAGCCAGGTGGAAGAGGGCTGAGGCAGGGTATGGGGAGAGCCCCAGGCTTCTATGCCCTCTGGGCGGCTCCTTCCACACCACGTGCTCCAGCCCCTTCCTGTGGGAGGTTTGGAGGCTCCCTTGGGCACGATTGATGTTCTGCCTTGTCAGCTTTGAGGACAGACATGGAGCTTGAAATCATGTTCATCAGGCCCCAGTCCCACCACGAAGACTCCACCCAGACACCTCCCAAGTTCCTCCTGGCACCATCCTGCACAAACAAGCAGCCGAGCACCCAGTGAGCCCCACTTGTGATCCACGACCTCCAGGGTTGTAGGATAAACCTGCACTTCAAGCCACCCAGCTTTCGGTGATCTGTTCAGCAGTGATAGGGATGCGTGGATGGAAACTATTTGAGCATAAAGACTTCCACACCATACCCGCTGCTGTGTAGTGTTTTCAGAGCTGTAGAAAGAAGAAGCTGTCTCTCACTGTTGCAGGCAGCTTGCCATCCCTTCCTGAGCCTTGTTCATTTAGGCCCACCAAGAACAATTTCCTACTCCAACTCCTCCATTGACAAGAGGGTGATTCCATCCTATGTCCCAGGATCCAGGTTGGACACAAAGTTTGAGAAGGTGCCCAAAATCTCAGTAAACAAGATAGTGTTTTAATGCAATTCTAAAAGTCAACACTAATGGGGAAATCCATAATGAGCAAGATATCACAATTTTATTGTTGTTAACTTGTAATCTTTGAGTTGCTGAAATTGCAGGTGTGCACCACCACACCCAGCTAATTTTACTTACTTTTTTGAGTACTGGGATCGAACCCAGGGTGCTTTACCACTGAACTACACCCCTAGTCCTTTTTATTTTTTAGTTTGAGACAGGGTTCCACTATATTGCTAAAGCTGGCTTTGAACTTTTGATCCTCCTGCTTCAGCCTCCTGAATCACTGGAATTACTAGTGTGTCTAGCTAATCACAATCTTAAATTATGGCAAGACTGGCTGTGACCTCTGAGTGCCTGGACATGCTCATTCCCAGGATCCCCACCAGCCCAGCAAAACCTGACTCTTGTGACTAATTGTCAGTGGGCAGTTTATGTGAACCTACGTCAACAAACGAGGATGTACAGCTTCACTTCCAGTGTAGTCATTTGTCTCCTGAGCTGAACATGAATAGATATTTCAGGGATGATCGGAAGAGACACCCTGTGAATTTACATTCAGCATCATAAATTTTAAGCCTGAACCAAGCTCAGTGGACCCTGAGGACTTCTTGCTTACTGCTCTTTAGGGCTTAGATATTTCAAAGACATAAACCAACCCCAGAGCTCAGCAATTTTCGAATGTCCTGGACACCGTGCTAAGTTCAAGCTGTCATTCACGGTGAGCTGTGGTGCCACAGGAAGCGGGAAAGTCAGGCGGAGGCCTGGCCTGTTTATACACACTTACCTGCCACACCCTGGGCTGCCTGGGGGGTGCGGCTCCGTCTTAAACTGGGGCGGGGAGTGGGGTGGGGGGGTGGGTACAGGTGCACAGCACAGGAAGCAGAAGGGGCTCCTGGAGCTCACATTTCAAGAGGACAGTCCACAGCAGCAAGCAGGGACACCTGAGAACGTGTAGAGGTACCATGTAGCCCGTGAAGCTGAAATGAGGGTTTTCTCGTCCAGGGACAATTATAGAGGTGGAGACCAGAAGCCAGCTTGGGAGTGTGTGGAAGACAGTTTTAGGAAGAACCAAGGCAAAGGCCTCTGGTCTGGGGACAGCTTGCTGTGTGCAGGGGACAGAAAGCAGAATTGGCATGTGAGGGAGACAGTGGACTTCAAGAGGTGGAGCGATGAATGCAGGACAGGTGCTGTGCCTAGCCCTCCTGGCCAGGCCACTGGTGAGAGACCTCATGTCCACCCTTTGTGATGGGCCTGCTGCCTGGCGGCAGGACGGTGGATCTACAGGTGGTTTTCACAACGGGGATTTCCTTGAAAGCCTACAATAGAAAAATTGAGTGGCAGAGAAAAATAGATCCCACCAAAAGGTGTGTATGGAACCCAGTCACTCAAGTTATTTTCCCAGTACCTCTTGGTTCAAAGTCAGGAAGATTACTGAGAAGCCCTTCATATTTATCAGAACCAAATGATAATTGCATTTGTCTGTCTTTGCTTACTGAGTCTCACGCCCATAGTTCACAGAGTAACCGGGACTTGTATCATTTCAGATTGGCTTTTGTGGCAGGTCACAATCTGACACCTGGCCTTGCTTAGGAGCCCAGGCCAAGTGTGACCATGCCTCCACCTGAGTCTCGCTGGATGACAGCTGAGATATGACCTCAGGAACAGGAATGGGGGCTGGAACAGCCCGTGTGACGGGAGGAGAGACCATACAGAAGAGAATGAGCACACATGAGCAGTGGCCGCCACCACCAGTGCTGGGTGGGTCCCAGGTCCTTCTGCCCCTTGTGAAGGCACCTCACGAATGGGTATGTGAGGGGGCATTGCCAACAGCCCGTCCTCCATCGCCAGGTGTGGCTCCTCGAGCATTAATTGTCTGCTGTGCGGGTCCCAAGGCACCCCTTCCTGTGAGGTCAGACCCAGATGAGTCCATGAGGGTTTTGAAATGGGCATGGAAAGTGGCCAGCGTGCAGCAGAACTGCCCTACCTACCGGCAGGAGTCCAGGAAAGCATGTCCGCGGCCTGAGGCCCACAGCCCAGGAGGAGCCGAGCGGAGCTCCTCAGGTTCCAGGCACCACACTGGACAAGCACGCCTGCACGTGCCCAGGACTGAGACGCAGGAGTGGCCACGTCCCTGCAACACTACATGTGCCCTCCCCTCTCCCAAATCGGTCACTCCTCAGAAACTGCACTCAGGAACCATGTTTATCCCCCAGGTCTGGAAGCCAGAGTGAGTTTCCAAGTCTGCACACTGGAGTAAGGCGGTCACCTCCCCAGCCTTGGACAGTTGGTGGGTGCATGTGCATCCCAAGGTGGCCAAGGCTGAGGTCACTGCAGGCGCCCGTCAGCCCTGCTTGGCTCTGGGCATGTGCCCCGCAGCAGGGGAGTGGTGGTTCAGTCCACCCATGTGTCTCTTTGTTGGTGTGCTAAATTACTCCATCACAAACCTTGCTGCCGGAATGACCAGAGTCCCCGCTTCTGCTGTTCTGGAGGCTGGAAGTCAAGGTTCTGGAGGAAGTCCCTCCTCTCTTCCGGCTCCAGGCTGTTCCCGCCTGTTGCCTCCTAGCTGGTGGCAGCTTTGCTCTGATCTCTGCCTCTGTCTTCACATGTCCCTCTGTCTGTGCATTCTCTTACAAGGACAGTCTCCTTGGATTTAGGACCCACCCAGTCCAGGATGCCTTCTTCTCCATGTTTGCAGATTTCCTGTTTCCCAGGAAGGTCACCTTGTCAAGTTCTAGCCGGTCTTGAGCTTTGGGGGACACTACTCAGATCACTACACTCAGCACTGGAAAGTCAGGAGATGTCACATTAAAAATCCAGACTTCCAAAGACAGCGTGAGGCTGGTCAAGAGCAGATTCAGGTCTTGGGTCATCATGGGAGCTGGGCAGAGGACCTCCTTGGGAGGAGCATCATTTCTGATTCCCTGCCGTCCCCATCTCTGGGGCTGAGGGTTGGGGGCAGCATGCCTGCTGTCCATCGCCTGCAAGGGCTGGGAGTGGGCAGAGCGCTAAGGATGCATGCGGCTTCCTCTGGGCCACTCAGAGTCAAACCAAATCGCCTTACTTTGAGGAGCCCAGCAGCAGGAGAAACACCCTTCACTCTGTTCCCAGCCCCTATGGTAGCAGGTCACAGGTTAGAGGAGAGCCTCCCTGAGCTCTCTGCCATGCGGATGACTCACATTACCGCAGCTTCAGTCAACACAGCCATGACTCCCAAACGCATCAGCCCAGGTGGCTCTGACCTCAGGGAGCATTCCCCAGACAGCCTGTCCACGGTCTGGTCTTGCCTGCGTGAGAGGGCATCTCATTGCTATTCCCGAGTCCACAAAGGTTCGTCAGCACTGGAGAAGCCTGTCTATAGCAGGGCTCTAAGCAACAGAAACCAACCCAAGGACTTACGCACAAGAGGATCAGCTTAAGCGAAAGACGCGCCTGGGTGCCGGAGTGGCGGGCTCCAGCAGCTCACCTGTTATCAGTACTCAGTCTCTTCTGTCTTTGGATATGGTTGTATCTGTGTTGGCCTCACTCTAAGTCTTTACCCACAGAACTGCAGGAGCTCCTGATCCCCAGGGATCCCCTCCCTTCCATTCTGTCTGCATTGAATCCTGTGAAATTTGGGTTTCTTTCCCAGAAGTTCCAATAATAGTCTTAGAATTGATCCTTTCGATTCTAACCTGTAGGATCACAGGCACGTGCCCGTCACCATGGCCAGGAAGGCGCACCCCTCCAGTGGGCAGGGCTGGGTCACACAGCACCTCTACAGTGTCCAGGACCAGCTCTCAAACCAGTGGGTAGACTGCAGGGAACGCTTCCTGTGGGATGCCTGTCTCCACAATAAGGGGGTGACTTTAAACAAATCCACAGGTGTCTGCTGCAGAGGTGGTTACCCACCTGCCTGTGGAGCCTCTGAGTCCCACCCCTGGCCCAAGTCAAGCCTCAGGAGCCAGGCTTCAGAGCCTCGGAGCGGGTCCCAGCCTAACAGCAGCCTTGCCTGCTCGTCGGCCACCTTCCCAAGCACGATCACCCAGCACTGCAGCCCCGTCTGTTCCCTGCTGCTGCAGGAGGAAGCATGGTGTCGTTATTAACATGCTGAGTGCAGGCCCGGTGCTGGGCAGGGCCTGGGCTCTCCATGGAAGTCCACTGACTCACACTCAGCGTCGGTCTCAGGAACTGACCCTTTGCTGGAGTGTTGACTTGGTGGTGGCCTTTGCATAGGAACCGGGTCCTGGAGAAATGGCCACTGAGCCCAGAGATGGAGAAGCACACACCAGGGAACAGCAAGGTCACGGGGCACCAGCCTGAGACCCTGAGGTTGTGGGGTGTGTGCCTAGGCCATGGAGGGCGGGCAGAGGGAAGCCATGCGGGGAGACGGTCCACGAGGGCCAGGGCCACACTGGAGCACAGTCAGACCACACTGTAGTGGTCAGGCCATGCTGGAACACAGTCAGACCACGCTGGAGCACAGTCAGACCACACTGTAGTGGTCAGGCCACGCTGGAGCACAGTCAGGCCACGCTGGAGCACAGTCAGACCACGCTGGAGCACAGTCAGGCCACACTGGAGCACAGTCAGGCCACGCTGGAGCACAGTCAGGCCACGCTGGAGTACAGTCAGGCCACGCTGGAGCAGGCAGGCCTGTGCCGTGGTTCCTACCCCACAGGCATGGGCGTCCTGTGGCTGCTCTGGCAACGTGCCCTTGCTCAGAGCAGAACTTCTTACTCAGTGCTGGGGCCAGGAGTCCGAGTCAGGCTGCCAGCGGGGCCCCATTCCCTCTGGAAGGTGGAAGGGTGCAGGGGCCCCCGTTCCTGTTTGTGTGGCTGCTGGCCGCACACCGGCCACTCCAGCTCGGCTTCCTCCCTCATGTCCCTGCCCTCGGTCATTCTGTCTTCCTCTGTCCTTTATTAGCACACCCATCATTGGATTCAGGGTCCACCCTTGTGCCTTCTCCTTAACCAATGACCTCGGCAAAGACCCTCCTTCTGCAGGATCACCTTCCCATAGCCGCCAGGACGTGATTCCACTACCACACCCTCTATTTTCTCGATAGTTTTGACTTGTTTTGCCCTAACCTGGGTGCAAGCAGCACAGAGCAGCTTCCCTGAGACCAGTCCTGGCTCCTCCAGGATTGGTGGCTGAGGACTGTGCAAACGGCCTCATCTCTGCTCCAGGTCTGCCTGACGAGGACAGCAGCACCTGCCGCAGTGGTGCTCAGGGTCGCGCGAGAGAGCATCCAGACAGAACCTGGTCGAGCGCCCGGCACAGCAGAGGAGCTGCTGTTACTAGCACGCGACTGACTTTATCAGGAAGCCATCACTGCCCTAAACAAAGCCAGGACCACGAAAGCCAGAAGCAACCAAGCTCAGCCACATGCTGAGGGCCAAGGCCTGAGAGGTCGGCCAGGACCCCGAGGTGCCACAGCCATGCTCAGACCTGGCCAACACGCACTGGATTTCCAAAGGCAAGATTCCCCACGGTCGCCTTGGTGTGCACCCTGAAACACTCCCCACTACAGGTGGAAACACGAGCCGGGCTTCCTTCAGCATCAGCGGTGGCCATGCTGCGGGGCTGCCTCTGAGCCCTGCCTTGGAGTGGCAGCAGCCTCCTTCCAGCCAGGGGCCTGAAGCCACATGCCGGGCCCTGCTCAGCCACCTCCCAGGGAGATGCCCACTCACCCGAGAGTGGGACCACTGACTGGCCCATGGCTCTCAACAGCAGCCCACTCGTGCCACCTGTTGGCCCCTGAACAGGCCCCTTGTCTCCAAATTGTGCAGTGAGCGTAGGACCTGCCAAGGGCAGGACCTAGCAGCCGCCCTTCCCACACGCACACGAGCACGTGCACAGACCCACACATGCGTACATCGCACAGGCATGTGCGTGAGCACACCCTCGACCAGCCCCCAGTCAGCCTTTCCCTCTGACTGTGGCCCCTTTCTCTCTCTTCGCTTCCTTGACGCCTTGCGGTGAGCAGTTGCCCCCTCCCACTTCTGCCATGATGTGCTATGCCACCACAGACCCAGAGTGGCAGGGCCACATGGACTGGAACCTCTGCAACCACAAGCCGACATGAACCTTTCTTCCCTTTAAGTTGTATTAATCAAGGGTTTTGTCACAGTTCAGAGCTAACCACACCCTGAGCCTCACACTCTCCCAAGCCTGAGTTCAGTTGAGCGTCTTTCTTTTAGGAGCTCCTGTAAAAGCACCGAGGTTCACCAGAATGGACCCAGGAGGATGTCTTGCTTCTCTTAGACCAATCCCAGAGGCTAGGGGACATACCCTGCTGATGGCTGAAGCATGGATCCCAAGATCCCCGCTGTGAAGGGAGGGTAGAGGAGGTGCTCACCTGGGCTGAGAGCCACAGACAAAAGCTGCCTTTTAACAGCAAAAAAAGGAAAAAAATTGAGGAAAGCAAGACACAAATATCCTTTGTTCTCTGCATCCCGCATCCTTTAGCTGGCATCATCTGAGACCAGATCTTGCTCTTCACACTTATTATAACAGTGTCAGGCAAGACCCCTGCCTAGGTCTGGGCTGCCTCTGGGCCTTGGAGGTCCTGCTGGAGGTGCCTCTTGGGACCAGCCTCCTCCAGTCCAGCAGAAGGGCGCCTCCCCTCCTGGGCAGTGGTCCTGTTGCTGGTCCATGTTTGTCCTGCCTGGATACTGACTGTGGAGCCTGCAGGCGCTCCGACCCCCTCAGCCTGCTCTTCCGCCACTCCAGGCTACGGGAGCTCCTGGGGGAAAGTCAATGTCTCGCTGAAGTACATGGAGGGGAGGACACAGAGGGACGTGCTCGTGCCCAGGGTCCTTTGACAGATGGCCACACCTGGGAGGGCAGCTGGATGGACCTGAATAAACCTGAGGCGTGTGCGAGGGGCGGCAGCTATGGCTAGCCCTTCCCCGTGGCTCTTTTTCATTTGCTTGGTTTTGGTACTGGGGAGTGAACTCGGGAGCAGCCTGGTCAGCACCTCACCTGCGAGATTCCTTCAGGGAGCTGCCGTTTATGCTCACGGCTGTGGTCTGGACCGTGCAGCTCTACTGTGCACACAGCGCCAGGGGGCAGTGGCAACATCACCCAGGTGACAGGACGCTTGGGTGCAGGTGAATCTGCACATCCTTGATTCGCTCAGCATTTGCTCAGCTCCTAGCACCGCCAGGCACGGTGGGCCAAGCAGGAAAGAGCGGCCCAAACCCATCCTGTGGAGCGTAAGATCTGGCTGGGTGAGGAAAGGGGGTTGGGCCTACAGTGAGCAGGGAGACAGACGCGCTGACGAGAGAGTGCAGCCACAAGGACACTGATGAACCCCAGCCTGGGGGACTTCAGGGAACAGGACACGTGAGCTGATGCCAGTGGGCACCAGAACCCACTGCGTGTTGCCCCTTTGGCCCTGTGCAGACAGTCCCCGAGACAGGGAAGGACAAAGACCTGACCCCACACCTGTTCAAAGGATGAGCAGAAAGCCAGTGGGGTGTGTGAGCATGGGAGCCGTCAAGATGCACGCGGGGTAGGGCAGGGCATCATTGCTCATGGCCAGGGCTGGTGAGGACAAGAGCCTGGGTCTGACGTCCACGCCGTGGCCTCTTTCTTGTAGCCAGTTCTGGCTCCAGCCAGCCAGCTCTCTGTGTGGACCTGGTGTCCTCGATGGACTGACTTGAGCATTTGGGGCAGGGCAGCTCTTCACTGGCAGGATTGGCCCACGTGCCTGGGGGTGTTTATTAAAGCCGCTAAATGCCAAAGTACCCACCGTGAGGACTCCAGCTACCCTTTGTATTATCTTCTTTAAGCAAAACCCATCCAAGTGAGGGGTTGGAGAGAGAGCCGGCAGAGGGGCTGAGGACTTGGGGCAGTGTCCTGGCACTCCATGGTGAGGCCACAGTCCCCCCTCACCCCAATGTTCACTTCATTCCTGAGTGAGCAACTCGGCAGGTTCTACAGAGAAAGGCTGGCTGGCTGGGGGCTCAGGAGGTGGGCAGGAAGGCTTCCCCTCCTCTGCGATGGATGCTGGCTGAGGAGAGACTACAAGGTGTGACCTCTCCATGACGTGGGCTCCTGGCTTGATGATGGCTTCCAAGGGCAGTTGTCCTAGGAGAGAGTGAGGCAGGATTTACGTGCCCTCCGGAGCCCTGCAGGGTCTCTTCTGTGGCCCTGTGTTTGCCAGAAGTGAGCTGCTAAGCCTGACCTGTCATTGAGAGGAGGGGAGTGGTTTCCACCTTTGGGTGGGGAGTGTGGGCCTGTATGAAGACATGGCAGGTGGGTACAGATTAACCCCAGATCTCAGCAGCGGTGCACCGTACAGCTTCCTGCTCATGTTGGTCCACGAGGGCTGCTGCATGTGGGGGCGCTGCTGTATCTATGTCTTCGGGGACCCAGGCTGCCAAGGCCTCCTGGCTCCTCCCTCCTCTGGGTTGGTGGAGTCCTTTTCCAGCCACAGGAATTCTGCATGGAGACTTAACAGCCCACATCACTTTTAAGGGAGGAAACATTTCCCACACCATTTTCCATTGCAAGGGAGCCAGGTGCACAGCGAATTTGTATGCCCAGGTGGCAGATTAAAGATGGTAGCAAATACTTCAACACCCCTCTGGAGGGACTGTCTCTCCCCTTACCTTGAACCTGGGTTGACCTGTGTTTGTTTTCACCGAGGCGCTCAGTGGAGATGCTGTGCCCGCTTCAAGCTCAGCCTCCACCTTGGTCTGGGCAGAGCCCACAGCTGCCACTAAAGAAGTCCCACAGCTTTGAGGTGGCCCTGTTGTAAGGAAGCCTGGCAAAAGCAATGCCTGGCCAGGCCCAGTGTGTCCAGCCCCTGCCACCTAAGCCATCTCAGCTGAGCCTTATTGGAGATGCTAACACACAGACACACAGGGTACAGTGATAATAAATTGTTGTGGAGTCCACTGCAGTGTGAGGTTATTTGTTATGAAGCAATCGCTGACTGAGACAGCAGAAAGAGAACCCTGGTGGTAGAGAGCATGCTTGTTTCTGCTCCATCTCACTTTCCTCCCACCTCGGTAGGTGCACTGAAGCAGGAATCTGCAGTGTCTCCACAGTGGCTGGCTGGTGGTCCTCCATCGCCAATGCCCATGGTGTGAGTGCTCCTGCCAGGGCTGATTTCTGGCTGTCAGTGCGGGTTTGAAGAGAAATGTGCAAATCTCAAGAGTCATCTCTGGGCCACCTGCAAACCAGAGGCCTCCTTAGAATAGGGAGTGCTGTGATTTATGCATGGTGGCTTGGTACAGACAGAGTCCCCCTCGTGGCCTGTACCATGTCCCCCTTGCTTGGCACTGTTGCCCCACCCCCCCACAGGAAGCTCCGCCCTCGGAGACCGAGGACGCCCTGACCCATGTTCTCCAAGGCTTGGCTCAGGTTCTTCCCAGGGAGGCTTCCTCTATTATGCTGTCTTGGGAGCTGCAGCCTCTGCTCTGTGCTGGGGCTTGCTGTCCCCTTCCCTGAGGGGTTTTTCTCCGCAGCACGGAGCACTTTGGAGCAACTGCACAATGTATGGTAGGGGTTCACACTCACTGCGGCCTCCCCAGGTGGCTTGGCTGCGTGAACTTGGAGCCCACCTGTGACCAGGTGGACTTCCTCCTCCTCCTCTCAAACCCAAGCCCCAGAAGATGCTCCTGGGGAGGGAGAGAGCGGGGTTCCTCTTCCATTAGGCCTTGTAGCGAGACACCCCTCATTTGAAGCCCAGGAGACATTCACAAAGATGAAGCCAACGGTCCACCCTTCAAGAGCACAGCTGTTTGTATTTGACAAATTGAAAAGAATATTAGAAAAACAACCAACAAGAGTCATTTCTTCCTTTTTGCTTCAAGGTTTCATTTCTCATTGAACTCTAAATGGCTCTGCCTTCCTGGCAGTGAGTTCTAGATGCATCCTTGGGACATAGATGACTCCCTTTAAGGCTTCTCTCTAGCTAAGCAACTTGACAGCCAACACTATTCGTCTCCATTTTCTTCCAGAGAAAGCTGTTTTGCAAACGTAGCTGTCTGTCACACTCTCTGTCTTGAGGAGACAGTGAGGACTGTGGGGTGGCCACTTGAGGCCTTGCAGAGCCTGGCTGGACAGTTGGCCTCGTGGGGGGTGGAGGAGGGTCCTTGGGAGCACAAGGGTGGCCCACGGCATCAGAACCCCTGCTCTGTAGTGACCTGAGCAGAGGATGGGCACCCACAGGTTCACAGGCAGGTGACGGCCGTGTGGCTGTGTTGAGGACAGCTCCAGAGATCTCAGTCTGGGAGAGTGCAAGCTTTGGAGGTTTGTCTTTGGCTCTGAGGGAAATCTCTGCCTCCCCCTCCTGCGCTCCCTCCTTCCCCCTCCTCCTCCCCCCACTCCCCTGTCTTC
>PVHX01005423.1:51474-112688 GCA_004024805.1 Geosciurus inauris | reverse complement strand
TTTGGTACCGGGGATTGAACTCAGGGGCACTCAACCCCTGAGCCACATCCCCAGCCCTATTTTGTGTTTTATGTAGAGACAGGGTCTCACTGAGTTGCTTAGTGCCTCGCCATTGCTGAGGCTGGCTTTGAACTCGCGATTCTCCTGTCTCAGCCTCCCTAAGTGCTGGGATTACAAGCGTGAGCCACCGCGCCTGGCTCACTTTAGCTTTTTGAGCGTGACAGAAGTGGTGTTATTGTATAAGAGAAGGTCAATATCAAATAAACTTAAAGGTCTGAGCTCAACAAAGAAAAACAAAGAAATAACAAACCTAGAAGAATGTGGAAGAAATTATAAAAAACTTTTAAGGAAGGTTTATAGTCTTAGGACCGTATATAGGTTTTTGCTCGTATAGTTTTTGTGAAGCAGGAAAGCAGAGAACTCACCTTAGCCTGGATTGTGTGGCCCGTGATGGGTGAGTTTGATTAGTGGTAGGAGTTGTATTAGAGGTTTTAACTCATTAGAACCTCACATATATTTATCTTCTGTCTGGTTCTCCCTCCAAATAAATAACTGAATATTTAGCAGCTGATTTACTACCAGACATATTTGAAGGAGGAGCCAGTAAATTAACTTCCCTCAACAATTTGGGACTCTGCTTTTCTTTTATGTACAAAGAGAACAAATAATTATCTCCAAAAATAAAAAATGCAAGCTTCATTTTTTGCTGGGTGCAGTGGCACACATCTGTAATCCCAGCAACTTGGGAGGCTGAGGCAGCCTGGGCAATTTAGCAAGACCCTGTCTCAAAATAAATTAAAATAAAAAGCTCTGGGGATGTAGCGTATCCTGGGATCAATCTCCAGTACCGTAAAAAATAAATAAATAAATAAACCAAAATATAAACAAGCAACCCTCTCCCTACAAAATCCGTAATTATTCTTTCATTAAAATAATGTTTCCTCTTTTTTTTTAGAACAGGCATATTCTTCATGTTAGTACATTTCTAGCTGAATTTAGCTAAGTGTATCTTCTTGCCAAAATACCCTTTTAGGAATGACTACAAGTTTGAGAGATATTATATATAGAGTATGGGCAAAGTTATACACATTTAACAGGAGTATGCAGAAATATTAAAGCAAGCCATGTAGTTTTTAGTTTAAATGAATTCTTTGAATAAAAATATAGATCATATGGAAATTCCTATACTTTTTTGTAATTATAAATCATTTAACTGACATATAGAAAAAATGCTAGGCTGATTAAAAAGATAGCACTGATGAAATGAACAAAAGGTAACCAGTTTTATTTACTGGAAAAAGTTATGCATTACACAATATTCAGTCGTTAACATAAACCAAGGTATAAGAATTGATATATTGGCTTCTGGTTATTTTCTTAGCACTGGAGTGCCTTTCCCAACCATTGAGTGCATGATCAATTACACGAACACAAGCACGTGGTATAGGGATTCTCCCATGAGACATTCACTTATGATTGTCTACAAAAAAATAAAAAGGACAAGCAATAATAAATTCATAAGGATTTTTTCAAATTTAGAACAGATGAGTGTGTCTGAGAATGCTTCTGTTGAAATCTGGATTTTTAAAAATAATTAACAAAGTTCCTTAGATCAGTCATTTAGTCATGTTTCCATATGGTATTATTAGGTGGAACACTTCACATCATTTAACCGTAAGAGGCATAATAATAAACTGCAATTAAATGTAGGAAAGCTGAGTCATTACAACAATAATGAGACAGTGTACAAATCAGGGTTGGCCACGCGACGCAAATGCAAATACCAGAAAGAAATACAATGTGGGAATCATGTTTGGTTCACTGTATATGCGCAATCATGCAAATAAAAAAACATTGAGTAGATTACGAAAATGTCATAAAAGTTTTCCAAAGAATTGTTGACTCTAACAGTCAAACCATTGAGCTTAAAATTTCTGTGGTGACAATGTTAAAATGATGCATTTCCTCTCTGACTTGCTACACTACCATATCCAGGAACCCAACATGCGCTTTTTCTCCATTGTCACTGAATAATGATTTTTCAACATGGTGATGACATATCCTTTTACTTTATAGGTCTCTGATCTTCGTTTTAAAATGAGTTTTTTTAAAAGAAAGACATACACTCACACTAAAAATGTAAACAAATAGGTTTACTTCTCAGTGTTTTGATTAGAGTCATGATTACCAGAGAATTCTGAAAGGAAGAAAGTTAAAATAAAAATAAATTCTCAACAAGTGTTGTACAGCAGTTAAACACCAATCTCAGAAATAATCTGGCTCAGTTTAGCCAGGCTTCAGTTTAAATAGGGCAAAATTTAAATAACTCCAGAGGAAAAGGATAAAAATACATTGAAGAGTAGAGCCATGCATTTCGATATGGAAAGGAGACCAGGTACAGATGGCAATCTCCTTACATTCCTAATGAGGAGATCATAGGAGAAATAAGATTTCTAGAGTGTTCATATCATGGATATGGGAAGGCTTACATGGTGTGAACTATCTCATGCAAACATCTTACACTGTGTACCTCTATGCACTCTTGCCTTACGCTAACAGCAGTTCATTGCTTCTCCTCCTCTTTTTAAACAGAATACCATTTCTAGAATATTCCCAGCTGGGGAACATATCTTAACACTAAATATCTCTTTCAAGTATACTTTGAGTAATAGGATGAAAGAGATGTCTAGATGAAGTCTTTCAGGTGTTAACAGAGCCAGGCTACAAATGCAATACATCAGGGACTATGGTAGTAAAGTTGGCATTGAAATAAAGATGAAATTAATTTCAGACATAGCTCATCTGAGGGCATTATTACAGAGGATGGAAAAGGTCACTCAGGAGTTAACTTGTTCTCATATGTCCATACAAATTGATTGTAAGGTAAAAAAAATGATTTTTCAGTATCAGCATTGATCATGCTATCTATCATGACTCCAATTTGACAGCTTTCGGGAAAATTATGTTTCTTTCATTTGAAAACATATTACTGTAAAATTTTTGTGATCTTAAATACAGAATTATTTTAAATCACTCTGGTTTATAAACAACAACAACAAAAAAGAGAGTGAACTTTTAAAAATGGGAACTTTACCCCAAGAATTGCTTTCAAAACTAGGTCTATGTATAATATGAATGTATTTGTGGCATCCCAGGGTTGAACCAGTACTGTTCCTTCCTGAAAATCCATTGGCTTCTCCTGATGTCTTTCTCAGAAACATTATGTCTTTTCGCTGACTGGAGTATGACAATAAAATGTGATATTCTTATTCCAGTAGAAAATATATTTTATTTCTTCATTTTCTTGTTTTGTAATCTCCACTTGAGAATTGGAGAGGATTTTATTTAATACAGTAGATCAGGAAATTCTCACATCTTAGCTATTTTGTTGGACCACTGTTTCAGGCTTTACAAAATAGCAGAATTTATCTGTTGTATTTCCACAGAATGTGAAAAGCCAGTGTTAAAGCTTAGAGATCCTTTTAAGTAAAGATAAAATTCAAGAGGTACTTGGCTCCCCTGAGGGATCACATACCTTTTCTTTCTGAAGTATTCCTGAGGACATTTGTTTTTTAGATTCCGACCATTAAGACTTTTTGTAGCAAAACTGCTGCATTCTAGATAACTTTAAAGATTATGAAATACAGCTGGAGGAAAAATAATACCAACAAAAAATTTTTAAACCAAATATCTTGGAGAAAGTAAGATTACTATCCTATTTCAAAGGATAAAATACTTTATGACTCTCAGTAAAACTTTAATATATTTTTTAAATATATTTTTTAGTTATCAATGGACTTTTATTTTTTCCATTTATTTATATGTGGTGCTGAGAATCGAACCCAGGGCCTCATGCATGCTAGGCAAGCGCTCTACCACTGAGCCACAACCCCAGCCCCACTGTAATGTATTTTAAAAAATAAAAGAATCATAGGATTTTAGCCTCCCACAAAGATAACACATTATTGTAAGATATTTTAAGATATTTTGCCACTTAACACTCAGTATATCACCAATAATATTAATTCAAAAAAATCTTTATGATTATCAATCTCAGTGATGAATTTTCCATTGTAAAATCCTCTTTCCTAGAATAAGTATAAATCTTTCACAGTGAAGACTTTCTTATTCTAGTCTTAGTGATATCTATCGCTGGTGTCTATCACTTGCTAAAAATTCTCTTTTCTTGCAGATCACTCTTGTACATGCTCTTCCTTCAGCTACATGAAGTATATCCAAGTTTTTTCTTAACTGTTTAAGAATTTGTTTTTGCAAAGTTTCCCAAACTCCTTTTTTGAATCCAGAACTGTACACATAAAAAGAATCTGATAAAATGTGAGTTGATTGGACAGATTTATCCAAGGTTTTTTATGCCCCTGAGCACTTAGGCCAAAGGCTCTTTTAATTTTACTGATATATTTTTTTAAAGTTGTTGTTCTGAAATTTTTTTAAATATTTATTTTTTAGTTGTAGGTGGACAGAATATCTTTATTTTATTTTTATGTGGTGCTGAGGATCGAACCCAGTGCCTCACGCATGCTAGGTGAGCACTATACCACTGAGCCATAACCCCAGCCCCTGATATATATATATTATATATATTTTTTTGGTACCGGGGATTGAACTCAGGGGCACTTGACCACTGAGCCACATCCCCAGCCCTATTTTGTGTTTTATGTAGAGACAGGGTCTCACTGAGTTGCTTAGCGCCTCGCCGTTGCTGAGGCTGGCTTTGAACTCGCAATTCTCCTGTCTCAGCCTCCCTAAGTGCTGGGATTACAGGCTTGTGCCACCGCGCCTGGCTCCCTGATATTTTTTAATTAAGAAAAATCCCTAGGGCTGGGATTGTGGCTCAGTGGTAGAGCACTTTCCTCGCGTGCGTGAGGCACTGGGTTCGATCCTCAGCACCACATAAAAAAATTAAAAAAATAAAGATATTGTGTCCATCTACAACCAAAAAAAAAAAATTAAAAAAAAAAAGTCCCTAGTAAGAAAGCATTTCAGCATACTAACACTATTCTTTTCAGCATTGTAATTGTGCTTCCTTTTTGAAAAAACTACTTGGGCCAAGAGAGGCAGCACTCAGGAGGCTGTGGTGGGAGGGTCACTGGAGTCTAGGAGTTTAAGACCAGCTGGGCAGCAGAGTGAGACCTCATCTCAACAAAGCCAAAAACCAAATCTAAACAAAACTTCTACTTAGTTACTTTTCTAAGCACTCTTGCTAGATTCCTTTCATCTTTGCTCATCATGTTTGCAACACCTAGCCAGTATCTTTAGTGTATTTTTTCACTTTAGTTTTCCTCCCCCAATGTGTCTTCAATTAATAAGGTTAACCCTTTTTGGTTTTCACTAGTTCCTCACTTTTTCAATTTCCTTTTGGTTCCTGGTGTTATCTTGACAGGTACTGATTCTTACCAACACTATACATATTTATTCATTTAAAATGCCTATAAATAAATATAAATGACTCAACTTAAACTATATTAAATGATGCCACATTGTAAATACATGGTATTATCTTACTGTTTAGGGATTACCACTTAATTTTGTGCTGAAAGTGAGCAATTTATTTCCAAGTTTCTAAATCTTCTTGACAAAGTTCCACTAAAATTAGTATTTTATAGTTAATATTTGAAAACAAGCATTTTCCACTCTACTCAGATAAAGAACTGAAATAAAACTAGTTCATAATAGATTTCATGATAAATTTCATATCGGAAGAAATAAACGTTCTGTGTATAACTTGCTTTTCCCTGGGACCTAAATCCAGAATAAGGGAACAAGAATGAACGCAGCCCTGGGAACAGGACAGTGTGTGGCTACACAGAAGCAAGATGGACTGCTGAATTCCCATCTCACCAGACAAAATCCACAGGCAAACAGAAAGACGTTCTGAGGTACTTGTTAAAAAGGCATGTTTTCCCTCAGTCACAAAGTCAACTTAGCAGCTATGCCACTTTTCAGGTCCAAACACATGATGCTTGAAAAAGGAAATGAAGAAAAAGTGTGTGCTGATGTGCATGTGTGCATGGCAAGTGTTCTTGAATCAAACTCTAATAAAATCCACACTGCCTCACTAATCCTGGTAGCAGACAGATACAACACCAGCAAAATGAAGGATACATGTAGGAACAGCAAGGGAACGCAGGCAGGATCGAGCATGTTAGGTTACTGTGACCAGGGCTTTCATGAAGATCTGTTTTGTTTGTTTCTGTACTTGAACCTGAATCTCTCTTTTGGTGAAGATTTCAACTATTTACTCAAAGTTGCGTAAGAAATGACTGTTGAAAATAGCACTCACGTAAGGAACACAAAACCTCTTGGTTGCTTTGGTAATAATGACCACTACTTATCAGGCAAATGACAGACAGAGGCTCCTGCAATGTGCTTTATGACTGACCAGTGGGTCTTTGATGGACCTCACTAGGAATGTGCCACCTACTTCCACTCAATAAGCCGAGTGGCTCCTAAACCTCCACTGCTAGTGTCCTGCACTGTTAACCGTCCTTTGCGTTAACAGTGGGACCGTATCTGTTCTGAAGAGAAGTTACATGAAAAGGTGGAACCCTCATGGTTGTAAATAAGTTAAGGCTACCTGACAAAGGCAAGGAATCAGGGCTAGGAGCAGTTGTGTGGGCAGCACTGGAGAGTTAAGGAGCCCTAGTGTTAGACCTTTCAGCTCAATTAGCTGTTTCCTTGTTTGTCAGATTATGTGCAAAATAAATTTTGCTATGAAAATCCACTGCCTTAAATCAAGTCATAAAAGTTACCTAGCAGAATCTGTAAATTAACTAGGAACATGTCTTATCTCAATATAATATAATGATTGTAGGCACCTGAGTGTTTGTCAAAAGTAGACAATGAGCTAAGGTTTATTATCTATTTGTTTTTTGGCAAGGAAGATTCATTATGAAAAAATCTAACAACAACAAAACATACAATTTTAATCAAAATCTGAACACTTTCTGGTAAATTAACTAGCCAAAGCTACCTTACATCTATCTATGTATATATTTTCTCATTTGTTCTTGATACCTTTTAGCAGGAAAGACTCATAGTAGGACCCTGAATTTAGAAGAAAAAAAATTGAGTCATTAAATGAACATATCATTTTTTCCCCTTCAGGTTGTTTAGCCTTCTAGAACGTCATCACACATGTACACATGTACAAAGAAGCAGCACCAGTACATCTATGCAACGGTAATTTTAAAAAATTGAAGATGCCATCAAAACTTGAATAAGTCAATGAAACAAAACTTAGTCTTTCTTAGATTTACTTAATAATGTCCAGTGAAGAAATCTAGTTTTTTAAAAAAACAAACACAGCAGTTAATGAGCTACTGATTAGAAAATAAGTGCATAAATAATCAGTGTAGCAGCAAAATACAGTTATTGTTAACATTCTGATGCACCACATTTATCATTTTGTGCAAGAAAAACAACCACAGTCTGGCCAATTCCAGATTTCAAACTAGATTAAAACTCATACTTAACTGAGCAAATTATGCTTATTTGAAAATAAATGAATTAAATCCACCTCTTATGGAAATTATTTTTATAGACATAAATCATGTAGCAAATAAAGTACAAAATAAATATCAATGACTGAAAATATCAGAATCAACTTCTATAGCTGAATTTGGAGCAGAGGAAAGATGATTTTACAATATATGTATTTTACATCGTCTTAGGTCTCTCTTTTGCTATCGAGGTAAGCCAACCATCTGAGATACATATTTCATGTTTCTTTTTAATTTTTGAAATTTCACTGAACTGTAGCTGTTTGATTGGAGAAGTTTATCAGTGACTCAGAGGAACCATAAAACGTTTGATCACATCAAGGTCTGTGCTTTTTGTCATTCTTCTCAATTTTCTCTCTTCCAAACGGTGGACATTAATCCAATTGTACAGCTGATCACCTAGAAGAACACACCCGCTGGAGCTTGGGCAGTATCCTGCGAGTGGCTACAGAACCTTCAGCCCAGATGTTCATCCACAGGAGCTGGAGACTAGGGGTAAGGAGGCTTGGAGAGACAGTGGAGAGGGGCGCACTGCGAACTGGAATGTGGCTGCTCCTCGGGGAGAGCTACGTCAGGACTGAAAATGAGAAACAAGCCAGTCAGCATGAAATGCACCACCCAGGGGCCAAAGCAAATGGTGAGGGTCAGACCAATCGCTTTCACACACATTTTAAAAACACGATCAGAAATTTTGCACAGAAAAAATAGTTTAAATCCAAAACTCAACAAGATACCTTGTCGAGTAGCTTTCAAAACAAAGCATTTAAAAAAAAAAAAAAGAAAGAAAGAAAACAACATGTTAGGGAAATTACAAGTGAACTCTGGCCCCAAAGTCATTTATTCTCAACATCCAGCAATCTTGGTAAAGGTAGATTCTGATTTAGTAGATCTGGGTAGGACCTGAGATACTGCATTTCTTACAAGTGCCTGCTCCAGTGATTTGTTTTTGCAGTACAGGGATTGAACCCAGGCATGCTCTACCACTAAGCTGCATTCCTGGCCCTTTTTATTATTTATTTATTTGGGGCAGGGTCTTACTAAGTTGCCCAGGCTGATCTCAGCTTTGTGATCCTCCTGCCTCAGCCTCCCAAGTTGCTGGCCTGGCTCTCTCCACTAGTTTGGGTGGTGCTAAAAGATTGACCAAGGCCTTAAGAGTTTAGAGGATTCTATAGTTCTCTGGTGGATTTATATTCAATGGGATAATTAATTTGCCTGTGTAAGACAATTCACTCTGAGTTCCCTCTACCTGCTTTAGCACAGTGGTGTAAAAACAACTGCAGAGTTTTATGACATTTTCCATTTGTTAAGTAAATGATGTAGCCTTCCAAATGACAGACCATCACCTCTGAGAGCTTCCAGTTTAAACAACTCAGGCTCATCAATGTCTTGAGTAATCTTGAAGAATGAGATCTTTCTTTTCATTTTTTTCATTTTTTTTTGGGGGGGGGACACTAGGGATTGACTCAGGATACTCAACCACTGAGCCACATTCCCAGCCCTATTTTGTATTTTATTTAGAGATAAGGTCTCTCTGAGTTGCTTAGCACCTTGCTTTTGCTGAGGCTGGCTTTGAACTCAAGATCCTCCTGCCTCAACCTCCTGAATCGCTGGGATTCCAGGCATGTGCCACCATGCCATGCTGGGTTCAGCTCTTCTAAAATGTAGCTAGCCGTGGGAAAAGGACACCATGGAGATTTTTCTTTTTCTTTTTTAAATATATTTTTAGTTGTTGATGGACCTTTACTTTATTCATTTATTTATATGTGGTGCTGAGAATCGAACCCAGTGCCTCACACATGCTAGGCAAGTGCTCTACCACTGAGCTACAACTCCAGCCCTGGGGATTTTTCTTTTATTTTTCTGAGAGGGTTATTGCTGTGTTGCCCAGACTGGTCTTGTAATCGTGAGCTCAAGCAATCCTCCTGTCTCAGCATCCCAAGTAGTTGAGACTATAGGCACATATCATAAAAACCCAGCTAAGATGGGTATTTTTCTAAAACTATTATTTCCCTATATATTATGAAATTCAGTACCATACAACTCACTCCTATCAGAAATGTTTGAGAGAACTATTAAAGGTTTATTATTATTGTTATTATTTATTAATTTAAATACTTTTTAAAGCTAATATCATTGAAATAATTAAAAATTAGTATTAAATATATTCTGAACTTTGGTACTGAAATTATTATTCATATAAATATCTTAAATTTCAGTATAAAATCATAATTACACAAAGTATCTAGTCTGCTTGAAGTTACCTTTGCTTCCCAAGCTCTTTGTACTTATACATTTAGTTTAAAAGGAGATGCATGTCCTGTACTGGTTAGAACCAATGGTAAAAGTTATTTTCCTGCACATTTAAAAAATGTGTGGTAGGTAAACACAGGAGAACTGGCATGTCATCAAAAAAAATTAAGAGGAGAGTATGTGGTGTTATTTATCAATTAAAAAAATCTTTCGGAAGGAAGAAAATTGACAGCAAGATTGACATTCTCAGATGGTCAGTCAGATGGTTGGGAAACATCAGGTTACTGCTAAATCCGATAGATTTTCCCACGGACCTAATGCTTTCTTTCTGTAAATCTACAAATCTGCATGAGTTAGAACTGATTCCTTTTTAGGGAATTAAGTATGTTATGCAACAGAACTTATAGCAAGCAATGCATAGTCACATTGTGCAAGAAGGATGCATTCTTGAAGACCTTGTGTATTCAATACTTTCTTTGATAAAGGAAGGCAAGTATTTCTGCAAGGCTGGCTGTCGTGTGTGGCAATACTTTGAGTATGGGTTACAGTTCACTTGGCCCTGCACCCTGACAATATCATTCATGATGACTTAAGATTATTTTCATTATTTCAGACTTCTTACATAAAGCAAGAGTTAAGGGCTGGGATTGTGGCTCAGTGGTAGAGCGCTTGCCTAGCATGTGTGAGGCACTGTATTCGATTCTCAGCGCTACATATAAATGAATAAAATAAAGGTCCATCAACATCGAAAAAATATTTTTAAAAAAGCAAGAGTTATGACAGCTTAATAGTATTATTATTAGAAATGTGCATGAAATGCAATCACACTGCATATTATGTATGTACTAGCCTTAAGGAACATATTATGAGTTTCCAGCCCAAGAAATTCCTTTTAAAATTTTTTGTTGGTTCTTTTTAGTTATACATGACAGTACAATCCATTTCACATAATTATAAAAGCATGGAATATATCTTGTTCTTATTCAGATGCCAGTACCTCTCCTTCCCCTTCCCTCTCCCTGCCTGTGGCTCCCTTCCCTCTACTGATCTTGAAGATCATGTTGTAAACAGTAAACTTAGAAACTATTACTATATCATAAAGTTGGATATTATCTTCAGAAACCTTTTTTTTCTTTTTCTTTTTCCAAGAAAAAAACTATTTGAAAAAAGTAGAGATGGTCTGAATACCAAACACCTCTATATATCTAAATAGTATATCCAAGGATGTAGGGCCTTGGGTATTCCTTTCATATTATGAAACCACCTATATACATTTTGATAATTTAGCTCTATAATGGAATCAGTTTGTAAAAAGGATATATGGAAAAATTCCACATTTTCAAATGTGGAATTAAGTTTATGTGAATTACGGGGCTGGGTGTGTTGCACAGTGTTTGCCTAGCACGAGGCCCTGGGTTGGATTCCCAGCATTGTCAGGGGGAAAAAGGCACATAAGTGTATAAATTGAGGAAAGCACAGTTTTTTTTTTCTCAAAATGAGAAACAGAGAACACCTAATTGGAAATTACTCAACATTTGTAGCAAATTTTCTCCTTCTCTCATTAAACAAATATCCCTCTTGAAAAAAGAGTCAACATGGATAATTTAAATACTCTTGCTCCTCCCACTGTAAGTAAAGTGAGGGAGGGGTCCTGTCCTGTACAGAGCAGTGTCTACAGGGAGGCCAGTAGGATGGGCACTGGATCATTGGGCTCAGTTGTGTTTAGGATGCATGATTCTGGACAAGTCATTTGACACATCCTGACCTCGATTTCCACACTTAAAAATGGGTATAATAATTGTGCTTACTCTATGAGTGAGGTGTAATGATTAATACACATGAAGAACTTAACCCTAGTCTGGAATGCAATATGAATTCTAGTGTTGGCTATGTGTTCTCTTTTCTGTCAGGAAGGAGTGAAAGGGGAGTAAAGGCAGGAACTTCCACCCATTTGGCAGTGGGTGTGGGTGGAGAGGGAGTCAGTCATAATTACAGGGACTCTGCAAAGAAGGCAGTCTTTTCCAGTCCATATGTGTTTAATCATTTCTCTCTTTTTCTTTCCTTTTCCCTCCTTCCTTCCCCCCGCCCCAGTACCAGGGATTGAACCCAAGGCTTTGATACTAAGCTATATCCCTAGCCCCCCCTCTTTTTTTGGTACTGGAGATTGAACTCAGGGGCACCCGACCACTGAGCCACATCCCCAGCCCTATTTTGTGTTTTATGTAGAGTTGAGTTGCTTAGCACCTTGCTGTTGCTGAGGCTGGCTTTGAACTTGCGATTCTCCTGTCTCAGCCTCCCTTAGTGTTGGGATTACAGGCTTGTGCCACAGTGCCCGGCTCTCTAGCTCTTTTTATTATTTATTTGAGGACAGTCTTGCTAAATGGCTGAGGCTGGCCTGGAACTTGTGATCCTCTTATCTCAGCCTCCCAAGTGCCTGAGATTCCAGGCATACACCACACATTCAATCATTTCTCTGTGTAAACCACGATGAGGAATGGAAGAAGCCCGGTCTGGCCCGTGCTATATTCATGTGGGCAGAAGCTGAAACATTTGTAATTCCTTAATTTTCTCTTTTTTTCCAAGAAAATCATCCTTATGGAGGTAGCAAATGGCCTACATTCAGTGATCTCAGAAGAAATGGAACTGGGTCACAGACAGAACAATTTAGTCAAACCAGTTCTCCAAAATAAAGGTGAAATAAAATTAAAATTAAAAATATTTCCTTCCAACCTTTCTGTTCCCTAATCTCATTGAAATATTTAAAACAATAGGCTTCTCTACTCTGTGTCCAAGCAAATTAGACAGGTTATGAAAGGGACTGCAGATCTTTTTCTTGAGGACAAGTTTGGTACGAAGTTAGTATTGATAATAAAGATTGAGTGGACACAACAGGCCAGGTCTCACTAAATTTCCCCAATATCTATTCTTCCTCACTTTAGAAAGACACAGAATCTCAGTGCTGGAAGAAATTCCAGGATTCAGTGTTAGAGAGGGGATTTAAACCCAGGCCACCTGAATGCAGAGCTCATTGACTTGTTCATAGGATCAGTGTTTACTGAACATCTGTCATGTGTCCAGCCATGTCCTGGGTAAGGGTGGAGGCTGGACCGGAGAATCCCACTGAGATGGATTGGAACATTTATACTTACATTCAAATACTTACATAATGCAAATTACTCTAGTGTTGGCTGATGATATTAAATGGCATTAGTATATTAGCAAAGAACCTTTCTAAAAAAGAAAAGAAAAGAAAAGTCCTATTGCTGAACTAGTGGGAATAGCTGACCAGGAGACATCTATTGGAAGATCCTGGTTGATGACTCTAACTCTAAGTTCCACTTACACAGCTGGTAGCACAACGGTCTCAGAGCCCATGCCATCCTTGGGCTTTGGTTGCTACTGCGTTTCCATCTTTGTAGCTGCCCAGCTCCCCTAACGTGACCGCACATAGCCTGCCACTGATATCTATTGCTCAGACACGCATGGAAATGTTTGGGCCAGCCTCTGCTCAAAAGAAGCCTTCCCCTGGCAGAAGAGCAACAGATACATTAAAATTCACTTATCAGCAGACCACAAAGACACAGCCAGACTACAAAAGCTTGGCACCAGCAAGGCCAGGTAACAGGAGATGAAGTGTTCCACGGAGACAAGGAGGTCCTGACGGACATTGTGACACTGTGTGCAAGTTTACCCTGTGGGGAGGTCAACTCGTGACTGGTCTGGAAAGCTTTCATCTAGAATAGGAACTGTCAGCAAACTCTCCAGGTCAGTGTCCTGGTTGTGTGCAAACGTGCCTTTAAAATTCTTCAGTTAACTTCACGTAAAGGGCCTATCACTACAGATATCCTTTTTTGAATGTCAATTATAAAGTTTTTCTCAGGCTTTCAAACTCAGTTTTGATGAGGGCACTGAGCAGAAAGAAAATAGAAACACTTTTTATAAAGCTGTCCTGGAATAGACATTAGACATATTTCATATCTAGTTTCCACATTCTTCCTGTTGATTTGCCTGAGAAATGCATTTGAAAGACAAAAGATAAGCAGAAGAAAAAAGGAGGCAAACATCCTAACCATTCCAGGTTTTATATTTTGGAAAGCATTGAAACTACTAATTCAAATACTTGAAATACTAATTCAAGTATTTACTCACACGCAGAAGCTAAAGGCAGCCTTCAGTCTACCAGCTAGTGGTACATGCAAGCTGTCTTGCATTCTCATTGGGAACATATGGACTTCAGGTGTGCAAACCGTATTTATGCAGCCCATATATGAAACAATGTGTAGCAAAATATAATTATGTATAGGTAGTTATGATATTGGGAAGGGGAGTGTCTACAGATCTGACATGCAGCTGGGTGGGAAGACAAAGGACATGTGAATTTACCTGACAGTCGGGCAGTCTTGCCTCCCGGCTAGTTGTGAGCACTGTGGCGGTACGGAGGCAGCAGGCTGCTGACAATCTACAAGAAACTGATAAATTAGACATGTATACAAAGAGATGACAGAGCAAGGTGTTAGTAACAGTAACTAAAGCAGCTGCCTGAGATTTAGTGAGGAATGTGCATTCACACAGAAATAGCTTGATTAAGCAGGTTTTTTCCTGAATGATGCCAATAGAAAAGACACACCTTTTTTTCCTTAATTAAATACCATATTAAAAAATTAGTGACATAAAATTAGTAGCAAGATTTTTTAAGTACATTAGGACTCAAGTAGCCATTCATATTTGGTGTTTTGATACCTCTAAAAAGGAAGGAGCTATTCATAAAAGATCTTCAAGTTCTGAATTTGAACATGATGGTGGTTACTTGTGTAGCACACAAATGTGCTATTCTAAAATGGAATGTATTGTGATAACTGATCAGATTGCTATGACATGTGGGCATATGTCAATCCTACAGGTACATTGAGAAAGGCATGTAATACAATCTTTTCCATAATTAATAGAAGGATGATTGGATAAGGAAGGAATCATCTTTACTTTTCTGAAAATTGATCTTATATATTGAAAATGAGAATTGTTAGCAGAAATCTTAGAATGTTATTGTATAGCAAATTGCTAGTAACTTGAACTTACACAGAAAGCTAACCTGAATTAATGGTTTGAAGCCACATAATATAACTCACACTAGGTTAACAAAAAGATAGCCAGTGAATGTCCTTGCTATAGCCAATCAGATATGTTAATCATCTGCTTCGAGGAAGACTAGATGCCTGGTGTTTTAAAAAAATCAAACATCAGTCTGTACTGGAACCACCCAAGAATCTAGTTAGAAATGCATACATTATGTGTATGCAAAAATATTTTTGCAAATTGGAGTTAGACTTAAAAATTGTTCTTGAAAATTTGAAGCACTTTCTCTTGATAATTGACTAAATTATGTATTTGTTTTGCAAACCACTTCCCCTATATTTATGTAGATAAAATACCACAAATTACCACAAATTCTGGATTTACAGCCTTGAATGAATGACATGTACATTTAAAAATGTGTACCTAAGTATCACTTGTTCTAAAGCCAATATATTTTCTACATAGCTAAGGAATACCCAAATTCATGAAAATTGTTGAGGCTTTTATATAAGACTTTGGAAATACACTGAAACTGTGCCATATAGAGTACAGAATAAGGTAGGCTTGACTTTAGTTCATTTAAGAGAACATTATTACTGAAGGGACCCTATTAAATAGTGGCTTGTGTTGCAGAGTAACGTATTAATTATTGCTTATTATATGATCAAGAAAATCTGATTTTGTTGAGTGGCTGGTGTTCAGATTATTATGTCAGTAAAAACCTTTCAAATATTACAAATTTATTTTCTCATATTTGGGGAAACTTTTTTATTTCATTTTGTTTATCCATGTTTCACCTTAATTAGCTCCAATTAATTCCCTTTTGTAGAAACTCAGAGTCTTAAGGAATACATTCCTTTTATTTTATTTTTTTAAAAAAATCTTTGCTCCTTTTGTCTTTTCTAATAGCTTTTCTATCTGGCTTGCAATTTAGGCATGTCTTAGACTAATTTAGTCACTTTTTTTGGTCGGTTGCTTTGATATTTTTGAAACAGTGTCTTGCTAGGTTGCCCAGGCTAGTCTCAAATTCCTGGGCTCAAGCAATTCTCCTGCCTCAGACTCCCCAGTGCTGGGAGATGGCACCACCATGACTGGTTTAGACAGCTACTGTGTTTTGAGGATAAAACTGTGTACTTTTGAAGTTAACCAGGTGTGTGCTGCCCTCCTGTGGTGTATTTGGGTAAATGCAATGGATGAACATGAACACTTGGAAAATCACTCTGGAATCCCTGCTTAACATTGGGAGGGAAGTAGAAATGAAGCTCTTCTAAAGTAGAGTGCTGCCTCTGTTGAATGACAATACTAGAATTAATTAGGGTATTAAAATTCTTAAGTCTTTCATATCTTACATATATTAGAAATATTTTTTTGCCAATTAAGTCATGGATTTGTTATTCATTCAAAATATACTTTGTGATAAAGCTTAGAAGGCAGGTGATCAGGACCACAATGCTCTCCCATAGTGGACTGTTTAATATGTGGTAGTTACTTTTTACATTTGTAGTGAACACCATTTTCCCTTCTTTAGAAGTAACAGCTTTGGCTAATTACTATTTTACATTTACTATTTATAAGGACTTTGCTAAGTGCTATCCTTAGGAAATAAAAATCGAATTCCACAGATAAGTTGATGACAGATGAAAATTGTAAAGAATTATTTACATTGATCCAACTCAACGGTCTTCTAAATCTCTCTTCCCTGGTCTATGGACCTCCAGTTATGCTCACATCTAGCCCAGCTGAGCTGCAGCTCTGTCTTAACACAGGCTGGAAGAGGGAGACAGTCCCTTCTAGCTGAGATCCTGTGGGCTCCCCATGACCTTCCCTCCTCTGAGGAAGACCTCCTTTGGCAGGCTCACTCTTGAAGGAACCAGGCTGAATCTCATTGCCTTTGAGGGCATAAAAGATGACAATGATGTGGCTTACACAGCAGGCACTGCCAATCCCCCTGCAGCCACTGCTGTTTGCCCACCAGGATTGTCTCAACCATTCAACAGTCAAGTCACTCAATTATGTGTCAGAAACTGTTAGGCAGTGGGAACAAAAGGTAAACAGAGAAGATACAGTCATTGCTTGATGGAGGAAGACAAACATATTCAATGAGCAATTACAGTAAGTGGGATGGTGGTGATGGTGATGGTGATGATAACAATATCCCACATTTATTCATGTTTTGCCATGTGTCAGGCACTGTGTAGGCACTTAATATGCACATTCTCCTTTAACCCTCTTTTATTCATCCAATTTGCAGATGAGGAAAGGGGGACTCAAGCAACTTGGCAAATCCACTAAAAGGTGGAAAAAGGCTTTGAGTGTAGGATTATATGATCCAAGTGCTGAGCTGAACCTGTGGGCACATCACTGTGTAGCTCCCATGATGGCAATAGTGTAGGGTATTACAGAGACTAACTTCAGCTAAATTAAATTAGACTTAGTTTAACAAACTAAACTAAATCTGGTTTTTGTTTTTGGTACCAGGGATTGAACCAGGGATGCTTAACCACTGAGCCACATCCCCAGCCCCCTTTATATTTTATTTAGAGACAGGGTCTCACTGAGCTGCTTAGATCTCGCTGAGTTGCTGAGGCTGGCTTTGAACTTGTGATCCTCATCCCTCAGCCTCCTGAGCCTCTGGGATTACAGGCACATGCCCCCATGCCTAGCATTAACTGAACTAAATCTAAGTGGTCAGGAAATGCTTCCTGCAGATGTGACATCTGAACTGACACCTAACAGACTTCCCAGCAACTCCACATTGTTTATGGTCTCCACTGATAGTAATAAGTTATTTCATTATAAAATTAAAAGTGTTTACTTGAATCAGAACTGAATTTGATAACATTGTAAGTTGTCATTCAGAGACCTGGGAAGTATTACAGTATATTTAAGAGACTGTGCTTCCAGGGTAATTATTATGCAGGGTGAATAAGGAATGTTAAAAGGAAAAGCATCTAGAATCTTGATAAGCACAGGAAGAGTATTCTCATGTGACATTCCTCATAAACAAAGGACTGAAGCAGGAGGAAAGGCAGAAAAGAGATGTCTCTCAGTGATAAAGTGTATGTTTAGCCTGAGGAAAGCCCTGGGATCCATCCCCAAGGACCAGGAAAAAGGAGAGAGAAAGAAAACAAGGGAGGAAAATATTTGTTGAATTAGCATGTTGTAATCTTTCCTACAAACTTTACATTAGTCATCTGTTTTAAGTCTTAGCAAAATCTGGAGTTTTTTTTTGTTTTTTGTACCAGGAATTGAACTCAGGGGTACTTGACCACTCAGCCACATCCCCAGCCCTATTTTGTGTTTTTATTTAGAGGCAGAGTCTCACTGAGTTGCTTAGCACCTCACCATTGCTCAGGCTGGCTTTGAACTCGTGATTCTCCAGTCTGAGCCTCTCAAAGTGCTGGGAGGCTGCACCCAGCTGCAAAATCTGGAGTTTTTATTTTCACTATTCCCATAATAGGGAAAATATTTTCTATTATGAGGGACCATGTTAATATCTCAAGTATTTTGTGCCCATTTTTTTTTCTTATTTATTTATTGGTACTAGAGATTGAACCCAGGGGTACTTTATCACTGGGCTACATCCCCAGTCCTTTTTATTTTATTATGAGACTTTATCTGAGGCCTGGGCTGGCCTCAAACTTGTGATCTTTCTGCCTCGGGCTCCGAGTAGCTGGAATTACAGGCATGCACCACTGTGCCCAGGTGTTTTCTTTTTCCTTTAACATTTTTATTTTCTTCATCTCTTCCACTAGAAACAAGTGCAGATCTTGGCATCATGATAGGTGGGCTGCAAACTTCCACTGATTAATCATTGACCACTGCATGCTGATTTGTCCGGGGTCACACAGCCAGGAAATAGCATAATGAGAATTTAAATTTAGACTTTTTTAATTTTAATTTTTTTGGTACTGGGGATTGAACCCACAAGTGCTTTACCACGGAGTTACATCCCTATCCTTTTTTATTTTTTATTATGAGTCAGGGTCTCAGTAAATTGCTGAGGCTGGCCTCCAACTTGTGATCGTTCTGCCTCAGCCTCCAGAGTAGCTGGGATTACATGTGTGCACCAACATGCATGACAAATTTAGACTTTTTTTTAATGCTACAGACTATTTTCCATTCACTACTCTTCTTGTTTCTCAACTCATTATTGTCAGCTACCTCCAGAATATATCATATCATGGAATCAAAGAAATGTAAGAACGTTACCAGTTGAGAAACTGATTTGCAGGCAAACACCCCAAAATGCAGAGCAAGATGTAGTGCATAGGAATGGGAATGATACCTAGTTTTTGAAAAGACGTGAGCAAAAGAAGTCTTGCCACATGGCTTTCTCTTAGGCTTCTACTAGTTTTAGACTTTCCGGGGCAGTTTAGAAAATGAACCAGTTTTCTAAAAGTCAGTACCTCAGGAGGTCCAAGAGCCTATTAGTGGCCATTTGGATGGGAGGAAGAACCTCATGTGGAAGGAGACAGGAAAACTAAATTTGACTTTGCCTTTGGCCAACAGGGCAACAGTGGGCATTGGTGTGGACAGTGTGGAGCTGTCTGTGGAGACCTCATTCCCCACCAGGATGAGTAGTGGGGCCACAGGGTGGCCCCCTTGGTCCGCAGATGCTCCATGGCAGGTGGAGCAGCAGCTCTTTGCAACAAATAGTTTCTCGCAGCATGGTTCACCCTGACCCCTTGTTTTCCTGACTTTGGAACTAATGCGTCCCTACCTCTTCGTGCGGTATTTTCCATACCACATCTGCTTCCCCCAGGACCATAAACTCTGCCAGATGCTGCTCACATTCTGTAAAAACTAGGTGTCCTCTGAATTTCCCTCATACCAAATCATACAAGTTCTGCCTCATAAGACACGATGTCAATTTTCCTCGCTCTCTGACCATGTTCCAGTTTGGGCAAATCCTTCTAAAAATGGGGTGTTCAGAAAGGAAATCATGCGTGGTCAGATATGACTAGTGGAGAGAAGAATGGCAGTCCCGTCTCATCTGTCAGTTGGATTCTATGAAAACTGCAGAACCCTGTGTGGCATTTTGGGGAATTCACATTCCATGGCTACTGCCTTGTTTATCAATGGTGCTGCCAAGTCGTGCTTTGTCCATCCTATGCATACAGTGTGTGAATTTCAATGTAGTAATACTTTTAACTTTTTGTTTTTCCCTAATATGTTTCACCTTTTCCCACTCAATACCATTTAACTTTTTTTTTTTTTTTTGGTACCAGGGATTGAACTCAGGGGTACTCGACCACTGAGCCACATCCCCAGCCCTATTTTGTGTTTTATGTAGAGACAGGGTCTCACTGAGTTGCTTAGCACCTCGCCATTGCTGAGGCTGGCTTTGAACTCACGATCCTCCTGTCTCAGTCTCCCAAAGTGCTGGGATTACAGGTGTGCACCACCGTGCCCGACCACTCAGTACCATTTGAATCCAATCCTGTCATCTAGCACATTTGCTTCCTCTCCCATTTTGTTTTTATCTCACAAATATGAAAATGTGCTAATCATGATTTTGGTATTTTTATTTAAGATTAGCAACTAATAATAGGGCCTGGCTAATAGAGATAATATTTTATAAATATTCATGAGTTTGGACCCTTTGTATCGTCATTCAACTAGTTATGAGTCAAAAAATTATCTTACCATCAAGAATTGATTTCTCTATTAGTCTCAAGAATATTTAAAAATACCTAATTGGCTATTTGCCAAGGTTCAGATATATTCTACTTTCCCAGGCTTCATGAGAAGATGAGGGTAGTCCAGCAGAAATCATTTTCTTCCTTCCTTTCCTCTGTGCTGGGGACTGAACCCAGGGGCTTGTGTATGGTAGGCAAGCATTCTACCACTGAGCTGCACCCCTAAACCCCAAAAGTCATTCTGGATGGACTCTTGTTGGCATTTAGCAATCCCCATTACATACTGAGCATATGAAACCCATCCATTTCTAGAAATTTGCCTAAGATTAAGTTTGTTAGTCTACAGTTTAGAGAAACTTTTTATTTTTCCACTGTATAGAACTCTATTTCCACATCTTCTCTCCTGATGCACTTAGATATTGATCCTCTTACTTTCACACTCTTGTCCTCCCTGGGCACCTCCTCCTTTCATATGTCCATGACTTTTGGAGACTTTTTTTTTTCTTGTAGTGCTGGGGATTGAACCCAGAGCCTTGTGCATGCAAGGCAGCACGCTATCAATTGAACTATATCCCCAGCCCTGTCCATGACTTTTAAATATCTTTCCTTCAATAAGAAAAATGAAAAGGAAAGGGATGTGTGCATTCCTCTTTTCTGTTTTGAAAATGACAACTCATGTACTTATTCTCAAAAACAGGCAGGGGAAATACAAATTCATGGTACAAAGGGCACATACACACCTCTTGCTGAGATGCTCAGTCATCGTTTTTATTAACGTGGTATACTGTTTCAAGATTGTTTTAAAAAGTTGACTAAATCTCCTTCAACAATTGCTGTCATAGAATATGACATCACTGCTATTTTCAAATAGATACCACTCTGGACCAAATATCTTACATACTTGGAGTAAAGAGCCAATATTCATTAAAGACCTTTCACAGATGACTAATTAACAGTAAGTTGAAAAGCAAGATTATTTAATTATGAAAGATACTAGATAGGAAATTGACAGAGTTATAGACTTCTAAGATCAACATGGTATGGTTAATGATCAAAGCATAGAGGCATTTTCTTTCATGTCCTCATAGGAGGGGAAAGAATATCCATCTTCTTTCTGCAAGTCTGAGTATGGATTTTGGGTAGTGATGGAACAAGGAAGAACAGGCAGAAGGACAGTAGAAGGAAGAAGGAAGGATGAGAAATAATGGTAACATAATATCTATAAAGTGATATATATATGTGTGTATACATAAATGCACATGAATGTGTATATATGTATATGTGTATACACACACATACATATGAACACACATGAAGCCAAGTACTTTGCATGCAAAGACTCTTTAATCCTTATAAAAACTCAGAGATAGATGAAGCCACTAATGGGGTGATTTAAGTTAAAATGACACCATTAGGGTTGTCCTAATACAATCCAACTCCTGTCCTTGTGTAAAGAAGAGATTACAGAGACACAGGGGTGCACATGCACAGAGGAAGACCACATGGGGTTCCAGCAAGAGGGCGGCCATCAGTAAGACAAGGAGAGAGGCCTCAGGAGAAACCAAACCTGCTGGCACCTCGAACTTGGACTTCAAACTTGCATATTTGTGAAAAATAAATTTATTTGTTTAAGTCGCTCTATCTGTGGTATTTTGTGACAGCATCCTGAGCAAACTGAAACACAGCCTTTGGTACTTGCTCCAAAGTGGAAACAGGGATTACTTCTGTTGACTCTGCCAAGAGTGCTCTGCAGTACAAATAAACACAAATAGCCACAGTTCCCTCAGATTCTTCTATTCTCTGAGCTCTCCAAGATTGAAATATACAGAAGAAAACTCAAAGCAAAATGATACAAACACAAGGCCAGCAGTGCAAATTATGAATGAAAATATGCACTTGATTTTCTTCTATCAACAGATTTTCTTCTTAGCATAAAGCATGTTAGAGAGAAGAAAAATGTCCAAATCAGCGGTAGTGGGGGAACTAAACCAACGGTAGAATGTGAAACTTGAGAATTACGTTGGAGAATTTGTAATTACATTAGTAGAAAATATAAATTTCTACAGACTATACATTGAAGTGGACATAGAAAAACCGTGTAATTACAAACAAGTCTCCCAAACGCAGGAATTCTGAATGTTTGTGTATAACAGCACAAAGCGTTCTCCATAATTGGCAACTGACAATCTTACAGATACACTCAGGTCTTAGGTGAGGATTTTACACAAAGATCACAGTTATGGATAACAGGCTAACCACAATCAGCCCCCCTCCACTTGCCAATGATGCTTCTGCAACAACTTCTTATGGCCTTTATTGTCTGTCTTCATTCTGTATTCCCAAATCTCCATCTTGGCATGGGACCTAGAGTCCCTCAGAGACACCTATAGTTTGGATCAGTGCTCTGCCAACCAGTAGTAGCTAAATGACGCTAAAGAAGTGACTTAGGGGGCTGGGGCTGTAGCTCAGTGGTAGAGCACTTGCCTAGCATGCATGAGGCACTGGGTTTGATTCTCAGTACCACATATAAATAAATAAAGATCCATCAACAACTAAAAAAAAAAAAAAAGTGATTTAAACATTTTAAGCCTCAGTTTTGAAGCCTCGCTTATTTGATCAGTGAGAACATGAGATACCACCAGTCTTGCAGGGTTCACGAGAAGACTAGGGAGAGGATGTTTGTGAAAACATGCAGAGTCTACAGCTGAGACAAGAGATGGGGAATGGGGGAATCATAACCTAGAGACTTTCGGCTTCAAGAAACAAAGCTACTAACAGCAATAGATTAAGAAAGGCTAAAACAGGCCATATGATGAACTTATTTCCATAGCCATTTGTTCCTATCATTATATGTCCATCTGAAGTGTTCTTGGTCTCTCAGACTATTCAGAGCCAACCAGTTTCAGTCTTTATTCCTGATCACCCCAGAAGGAAACTTCTACTCCTCTAAACTCCTTTGCCTGATCTTAACTCCGTCAGCAATTCTTGCCCAACTTTTGCTTTCCTGAAAGTATGTCTGATCTCCCAGCAACAGGCAGGACCCTGTGTAATAATTCTTTGTTTTTCCGTTGTAGTTTGCTTGGAGAATTTCCATGTGGCTCAAAATACCTGCTTATGTACAGATTCCACATCTCTTAAAGGATCCTTGGATTTGTTTCATTGTTAGGACTTTATCAATGTTTGATCCACTTGAAGGGAGAGTTTGCAATTTAGACCTTTCTGTTATCACATCTTTCAAACACTGTCTGACAGAGGTCCACCTCCCTTTTTTCTGTACTGGGGACTGAAGTCAGGAGTGCTCTATCATCATGAAGTTACAGCCCCAGCCTTTTTTATTTTATTTTGAGACAGGGTGTCACTAAAGTGCCCAGGCTGGCCTTGAATTTGCTATCCTTCTGCCCTAGCCTCCCAAATAGCTGGGTTCAGAGGGTTGTGCCATGGTGCCAGCAAGTTTTTAGAGTTAGTGCAGTGATGACATTTTTTCGGTTCTGATAATTGAAGTCATTATAGTATAAGATGTTGATGCACAAATATTGAATATGTAAACTCATTATTTAAAAAGTGTCAAATAACATTAATACTGAATTATTCCTCACTAAATCTACAAAATGATTAATAGTGTGTTAATGAATTAACAGAAAAGTTAATGGAAAGAAGCATCAAGTACATTCTCCCTATAGTAACAACCTGAACATTAAATAGTCATATAGACTCTCAAGCACATGAATTGAAAAGACAGACATATAGAGAATTTAGGAAAAAATTAGAAAGACTTGAAATAGACATGTTATAAAGAAAAATAAGAAGAACATGAGAAACACACAAATACTGATATTTATATAGTAGTTAGGAAAAGTTGAAATCTTTAAAAATATCTAATGATGAGTTTAATGATATACTGATACTAACAAAAATGGATAGGTGTGAACAACCTTTCACATTTTTTAATCAAACACATAGAGTTGGCCATCTCATCCCTTTTTGACAAACATGTCACATGTCCTGTTAACATAGTTTCTCTGAAAGAACCCACAGATAAGACAACAGCATAATCTCCAACTTCTCAGGAGTGTCATCTGCTAATTGATATCACCACACATTTTGGACTTCTCTTTACATCAGTGTTTAACAGCAAATTCCATTTTATGTTTATAACCTTGATAGGCAGAAACTATTGTTATTCGGTAATAACCTTCAGAGAACAAAAAGACAGAATTGTTGAAACACATACTTTTTGAAAAATATAGATCATGCAAAAATAAGACGTGGTGACAAATCTTAAAAAGCATCTGGCTCTGTCTCCCGTTAATGACAACTGCATCTAGTTTATCACACCTTGGTGACAAGCATTAAAATTGTCTTCAATGGTGTAGAATCAGAACGTGACTTGCTAAGAAGAGAGGGAGCATTTTTTAGATTTTTTGCATTGATTATTGATTAGACAAAAACTTTCACTCAACTTTTCCATTTCCTGTCTTAATGAATATCACATGACTAGCTGATAAAGCAAATCGGTATTCATAGAAAAATCGACTTTTATTTCAAATCTTCCAGAAGAGAAATATGAAAATGCCCTGCAGTCTAGTCACCTTTGTGCTTCTGAACAACTTACAGTTAAACCATGAGCACGTGTCATTACCAGCCTACAGCAGGAGAGACGTGGAGGACGAGGGGGGGCTGAGTACAGTGGCACTAAGAGGGAAAAGTACACTGTTCTTACACCAATTAAACAGCTTTTAAAACACAGCCTTTTGTTTGGAAATGACCTTCTCAAGAGCAATGCCAGCCGGCACATAGTTAACTCAAGGTGGTGTGGTGGTCTGTTCTTGATAAGTCAATAATAGCATGTATCAAATGAAGACCAGCTTCTCCTCTGAAATGGCAGAATGAATTCATCATCAAAGACACAAAAGAGAAGTACGTTAAACAAGCTACAACCAAGAACCCACTGAAATGATCACTTGTGAAATTAGACCCCAGACAAGAAAAATATATGAGACACCACTCAATGAAATGTGTTTGATTTTCTTATTTAATATTATCTTCATTTAAAAAAAAATCATTGCAAAAAAAAAATCACACTAGAATATGTTCTGAGAGGCTCAGGGCATCCTCTTCTGTAAATCGATGGATCTGAAAATTATAGACTTTCATCAGTGTCAGTTGTTTCTTGGCTTTTTCCTCTCCCCTTTTAGGAAAAGAAATACTTATCACATGTAATCTACATTTTGTGGGGAAACAATTCAGTAACCCAAAATGAAACTAGTGTTTCAAATGCCCTATGCTCCCATAAATAAATTAAACCGTAAGTACAACTTAAAGGAAGAGCAATATGTTTAAAGAGTAGATATTTTTAATCCAAGTTTACAGAAGGTGCTTTACATTTTTCAAAGAAAAAAATTTACAATTACAAGCTTCCTAATGCAAAAGTATTTGATGGATAGAAATTGAATTGAACAAAAGCTATTCAGGAATAAATCTATGAGGGAAAACTAGGTTCACCTACATGTTTATAACCAACTTACCTCTTTTTGCTTTTGATGTCAAGTAGTGCATAAAAAGAGAAAAAAGTTTATGTTTAACTGATTCTAATGCATTACATAATGATGGTTCATCCCATAAATACCTACTCAGAGTAAAATACTATACTGGTTTTTAAAGGATCCAATGTACAGAGGTGAAGCAAGGACTGCTTAGACAGCCAGAAGCAGGGATTTCAGATGAACCCAGCAGCATATTCACTGAGATATCTGTGCCAAGGACCTGGGTACCATTTGACCATAAGCAAATGGTAATATATCTACTCTAAATTTCTGATTTTGGTTCTCATGGTCCACAAAGGTAAGAGACTGATTTTCTATTTGTAGTGTACTCTTCAGTGCAATGAAGAATTAGTAGACAAGGCTTAGTTTAAAGCAAAAAATGGGTAGATGATCAGCATCAGAACAGCAAAACAGTCCTCAGTATGAGGAAAATGTATCCTCTCCAACTAAAAATTTTTTAAAAGTTTTTTTTTGTTGTTTTTTTATATCCACCAAAAATTAGTTAAAATGACAGTCCTGTTTTAGGTCATTATTGGGCAAAATAGATGTATACATTCTTATATAAATTTTACTTACACATTTTTGAAATTATAGAAGTTTCTTTTAAGAGTAACCATCACATCTAGTCCATCTCCTGAGACCTTTAATTGACCAATACAATTATATGAGAGGCCAGCTCTAGAAGCAATCTCTCAGAAGACCTTGGGTGGGACACACTTGAAGTGACATAAATAAATTAAATGCTAAAAAAGAATTTAAAAAAATCCCTAGGGCCCAGGAATGACTAAAGCCAAGACAAATGAGGCTTTTACATGTACATTTCCCAAAAGCTTTAAATTTGTGATATTTAGAGTATACTCACGATTTTATTTTTGGCTGACAGTGGACAATGATTTAATGGCTGGACAGCATCTTTATGACTTTACACTTTTAAAAGGTCAAAAGAAATAAAGTCAACCACTTAGAGCTGTGCTTTCCCTTTTCTTTCTCATACCTTTCAGGCAGAAGATGCACTAGGGAAAAGACCGAGAAACCCCTACAAGCTCAAGAGATGGGTGCATGAAGAGGGATTTACAGGTGTGCTGAAGGAATCCCAGAGAGTGGCAGGGATGCTTCATGTCTTTTAATGAACACAGTGCCCTGTGAATCTTTTCTCATTGATTAACTGCCCAAGTTTAATTATGAGGTCACTTTGAGGAGGAGTCTAGGTGTAAATGTTGTGGAACTACATTATCTTTTACTTCCTTCCTTTTCTTTCATACTGGGGATTAAACTGAGAAGCAGTCTACCACTGACCTAAATCTCCCAGCCTGGAGCTGGGGTTGTGGCTCAGCAGTAGAGCACTTGCCTAGCATGTGTGGGGCACTGGGTTCAATCCTCAGCACCACATAAAAATAAATACACAAAATAAAGGCATTGTGTCCATCTACAACTTAAAAAAAAAAAAAAAAAAATCTCCCAGCCATCCTTATTTATTTTGAGACAGTTACACTAAGCTGAGGTTGGCTTTGAACTTGGAATCCTCTTGCCTCAGCTGCCCCAGTGGCTGGGATTACAGGTATGCACTACTGTGCCCAGATGGAACCATACTTTCAGTACATCATTTAAAACCAAAAAATAGAAAGTAGCAAGCTCAGGCCTTCCATGAGCCTTACGTCTACATATCATTTGTGCTGTGCTCACAGGCAGAGATTAGACTGCTCCTTCAGATCCTGCCCAGCTGGCTCAGAGCTTAGACATACCCTTGAAGCCAGGTTTAGTATATAGAAAGGTCTATTACCCCAAACTACTTATAATGCCTCAGAAGAGTTTGAGTGTCTGCCTTGCTGATGGGCACCAAAGAAGCATTTCTAAATTAAATTGGTGGCCCCAATAATCAGGGTAACAATATAGGCATATTGTTAGAAAATGAATCCAATCTGTTTTGAGAAGGAAATCACAGTGTCAGCACATTGTAAAAATTCAGTGGGAGTTCAATAACACTACTCTTTTCAGTTCAATAATGCACAGACATTTTAAATTGTCAAGAGTTTGTTTTATATCTAACATAAATGACATTTTCCTCTTTCTTGGCAAAAATTCCCTTAGAAATTATATAGTTCTGAGATTTTTAATATTTTTATGTGTCTATTTAGAAATACGAGTTTTATGTAAGGGGCTCCAGACCTGATCATGGAATTGAATTCACAGAATGAGAGAGGCTTAGGGATGGTCTGAGCCCCTGAAGACTGCTTCATTGTTCTTTACATGTGTGAGGCTGGATGGACAGGAAACAGCTGGTTGACCAGGAGACGGGCTTCCAGGGGTACTGGTTGAGAGTTTCCCTCTCTCCCCCTCTTTTTCAGACTCTTTGCAGATAATTCTTTCCTGATGTAGTTTAGATATAACGTTTTAGGTAATGCCTTATAATCAGGAGGTTTGTTATAACAAAGGGTGTCATGTAGGGTGAATAGAATACAACAAACTAGTGCCAGCAGGTTGTAGTAAATAGTATGGGCACAGCACAGAAGGCTGACAAAGACCCTGATGGCCCCTTTCCCATAGGGTACAAGGAGGAGGGATCTCAGCTGCCCACCAGAACTCTTTTTTGCACGTGGGGCTTTGGGATATAAAGGCAATAACAAAGGCAGGCCATTGAAGTCCTCAACTCCCTGGCACAAAGGACATCAAAGAAACTAAGTGTGGAGCTGTAGGTAAGTAATTAATTGCAGGAGGTGGGACAAAGGCTGTTCTCTGATTTGGGGTGGAGACAGAGAAAATGCACACTTGTTCAATTCAGTATTTGGCTTACTTTGTTATTATTGGTTGGAGGCTGGTCACTTAAGTGAGTCTACAGCAGGGTGTATGGTCTAGGAACCAACTTTGAAAGTGTCTCTTTTTTTCTAGTGTCCCTATTGATACGTTTTTCTGTAAGCCAGAAAGCAGGGCCATTTGGGCAGGGTCAGGAGAGGACAGCAGTTATTGTTGGGAATGTCTGGGCTTTCCATGCATCTCAGCACACCTGTTCCTCCTCATTATCTCTCTGGACACAGCTGCCACCTGGAGACCTCAGTCTTCAGCACCATGTTGGTAGACTTGGGTGGACACAAGGCCAACCTAATCACTTTTGCTCTGAATACGTAACAATTCAAAATATCAGATAAGTACATTTTCTTTCACTTAATGGATATATTAGAAAAATATTATAGTTTCCCTCCTAAGGATTTAAATTAGAAAATTTCAATTTTCATGGATTTAATAAAATTTTAATACAACTTTAAGCTTTAAACTTTAAGTTTAAAACTACATACTAATATCAAGTAGTCAACATGGATTGAAAAATATGATCTAATCTATGCACATTCCTGCTGTGGAGTTGTCATATGATTCCTTCAGTAATGATGGGATTCCATCTTTTTATCATAGTTTATTTTGCTTACAATGCTCAGGTTTTGAATGTGGAATCATTTAAGGAAATCCAAGTTCTGGACAGGAATACCTGATGGAAGAGGTAATAAAAACAAAAATAAAAACAAAACAAATAAAATGTTGATAGAACTGTGGTCATCAGATGTCCCATTATCATTGCCTTATTTGTTGAGTGGCTCTAATTTGTAGCATGAAATAGCTTACTCAGTATTGTCTTCATCTTCTTCTCTTTTATTCTGGGAAGAAGGAAAACATTTGGAACTCACCTTGCAAGAGTTCGATGTATTTTCGATCTATATGTAGCACCATTAAATGCTGCCACTTAAGACTGGCAAGATGCAATTTAAACACTTACAAGGCACTCCCTGCTTAAAATAAGAAATATGGGATTTTCACAACTTGACTACAGCAATTTAAAAAAAAAAAAAAAGCCTTGAAGTCATTTTATTGCTTTAAGGATATTTAAGGAATATATTTCATTAGCACATACCTAACAATAGGAATTAAGTTATTATACTAACAAGGAGACCTAGAAACAAATAAAAGAGATATATAAAAAAGGATGTGTAAACATTTAATATTACTTAATATTTTAATATTAAATGTTAGTATTAAATATTTAATATCTATTTAAAACAAAGCTATAAATCTGAGAGAAAGCAGAATCCATTCGCAATAGCAAATATCAGAACCACTATTTCTGTTTAAAAGAAAAGGCATGTGCCATCTTAAATCTTATTTTAAACATCAGATGTTGGTTATTAAAATTTAGATTTCTGTGTAGCAGTTGTAAAGGGAAGGTTTAGAACTGCACTGTCCAATAAACCAGCCATTAGCCACATATGGTGCTTTTCATATGGCTGATCCAAATTGAGATGCACTTGTAAGTTCATAATACACACAGAATTTCAAAGACTGAGAAAAAATTAAAAATTTTCATTAATAACTGCTTCTATGAATTTCATGTTGAAATGATAATGTCATGGATACATTTAAAATAAAATATCTTATTAAAATTAAGATCACTTGTTTCTTTTTACTTTTCCTAATCTATTGGAGAATTTAAAATTACATATGGGGCTTATATTACATATCTCTTGGATAATTCTGGTCTAGGAGGTTAAACAGTCTCATAGCTGTCATTTTGTCATTCAGCAAACAATATTCCTATTCTACACATGGAAACATTTCAAGGTGTTTTATTTTATTATTTTGGTAGTGCTGAGGACTGAACTCAGGGACACTCTACTACTGAGCCACATCCCTAGCCCTTAATTTTTATTTTGAGACAAGGTCTTGCTAAATTGCCCAGGCTGTCTTCAAAGTTGTGATCCTCATGCCACAGCCTCTAGAACTGCTGAGATTACAGGTGTGCAGCACGGTGCCTGGCTCATTTTAAGTTCTTAAAGAATTAAAGCTTATCTTCCTTCCCCTGTGTAATTTCTTCTGATTAAAAATAAAAACATGAGTTGATATGAAAGAAGAGTTAAGATACATTAGATGAAGAAAAGCATGCATAACGTTGGTAGATGTGCCAATGTTGTTAATACATATATAAAATGCATACTTGTGCTTATATATGTATATATGTATGTACATTTGCTTACATATGTACAGAATGTATTTCTACAAGGATACAAAAGGTTGGGCAGGCACAGTTGTGACAGAGGTCTACTTTGCATACTCTTTTGTACTTTTTGAATTTTGAAACATAATTAACTATTGAAAAATACACTTAATAACTCTAACATAAAAAAGGAATAAAATAAACATAAGGGAAACTTTTAAAAAAGGGAAGCATATATATTTACATATACCTTTCTAGAGTACTTTGTACTACATGTTCACAAATGTTACCATCTAAAGTGGATATTTGCTTATCTTTGCCTTGATTTTTAGGTGTGCATATGTTAAAGCAACTAAATAAAGACAATTCAAAATGACACACCTGCTGCCTGGCTTAAATAAGGAGAGAAATGAATAATTCACTTGGAAATTTTCCAAATACAACTGTTAGGTAGATTTCACTGCATCAACTACAGTAAACTGCATCTAAAATATACTATCAATCAACCAATACAGTAAGAGAACAACACACGTAGAAGACACACCACAATAAAGCATTTATTGTCTGATACCAATGATCAATCATCAAACAAACTGAAGGCCCAGGTACGGGGCAAGATCCTCTGATTCAAAGACCAAAGAGGTTCCTGTCCACAGGAGCTTAGGACTCATCCAGAAATCTGATGCTAACCTCTGTTCTGTCTGCAGTGGCACACAGTGGGGCGGGAGCTAGCTCTCCCTAGTGGAGACCAGATCAGGAAAGACTTTGTAATGTTTGCTCTTAGGTATACAACAGCAAAACTGCTGTATATGATATATAAAGCTTAAAGCCTTTGCAAGAGAAAATGAGAGCAGAAATCTTAAAAGTTCAAAATATTTTTTATGAAACCAGTTATCAAAATCAAAAACACTGTGTTAAATTTGAGGCTATTTGGTATTTATTTAAACAAAGCAAATGTAGAGCTAGTTGTGAAAAATTAGATAAATTCCTGTATTTTTCCGTTTTCTTTTTCTTTTTTCTTTTTTTGGTACTGGGGATTGAACTCAGGGGTACTCAACCACTGAGCCACATCCCCAGCCCTATTTTGTTTTTCATGTAGAGACAGGGTCTCACTGAGTTGCTTAGTTGCTTAGCACCTAGCCATTGCTGAGGCTGACTTTGAACTCGCGATTCTCCTGTCTCACCCTCCCAAAGTGCTGGGATTACAGGCTTGAGCCACCGCACCCAGCCTGAATTAATATTTTTGAATTAACTTTTGTTTTAGCAGATCCCAAACTAAAGACAATATGCTGTAGTATCAGGTAATGCCTAAGCCTTCCTCCACAAGGAAGAACTCTGTGGAGTTGTGTTAAAAGAAAATGCAAGCCTCAAAGATTACAGCCTTCTGGCTGGAGGTGTAGCTCAGTGGTAGAGTGCTTGCCATCCTGGTAGCCCCCACTCCCACATGATTACAGGTTTTAGCAGATGCTCTTCACTCCAACTATTTCAAGAATTAAATACTGTAGAAAAAGGAAGGATACTGATAATGAAGACCTGATAATGAAGACACATAAATAGGAAAGCCTCAGTAGAAAAATATAATTTATAAAAAAACAAACTACTGAGGCCATTAGTTCAGGAAGTAAATTCAAATAGCATTCACTGAGCTCTTTCCACATGGGAAGATGAAGAAGGTGGTAAGAGCAGGCTGTGTGCACGCAGGACATGCTGGATTTCATACACAGGTTGGATTTTTTTTAACTTCACACATGTGCAAACGTTTCTCTCAGTTTTGATTCTGGTCAACACCCCACTTCAGTTGCACATTCCATTAGTTTCCATACCTGCTTCTTTATCTTAGATGTTGCCCATCCCTAATCTTTTCTTCACTTTGCTGTCAGGATGGTTTTATATGATGGACATCTGATCCTATTCTTAAGTGTTAGGTGTGCTCAGTGATGTGCAGTCTGCTTGCACTAACCTGATTACCAGTCCCTGCCCACTTTTCCATCTCATGTCCCATCATTTCCAAGTCTTGACCTAGATTCCACCCTCCCAAGCTTATGGCCTTTGTACAAGTTGACTTCCCTTCCTAAGAAAGCTCTCCTCATTGCCCACCCCTGCACCTCTACTTTCTGCCTATCAACGTCTAGTCACCATTCACATCCAGGATTTGCCTCTTGGGGGAGGCTGTGCCTAACCTCTCTAACTCCTTCGTTTATTTCAGGAACATCTGTTAATTCCATTACTTATTTGCCTGCCATCATCCCCTACCAGGCTCTGAGTTTCCTGAAGAACAGGGTTGTGTTTCATCGGAATATCATTGTATATCAAGAGCCAAGAAAAGTGCCTGACACATAATAGGTACTCAATAAATTTTGCTAAATTTTGATGAATAAATGAATGAGCAAATGAGAAAATGGTTTAATGAAAGAAATGTGGTTTTGGTCAAGCTTAAGAACACAAGCTTTGCAATACAAACAGAAAACTGTTTACTTGTTTGAATGTAGTGAAATGTAAAAGCAATTTTTACTATGAGCATGTTTATAGAAATTTGTATTTTTTTTTTTTTTTTAAAGTTTGAACCCAAGAATGCTTTGCCACCAAACTGCATTCCCATCCCTTTTTAAAAGTTTTGATTTTGGCTGGGCGTGGTGGCGCATGCCTGTAATCTCAGCATTTTGGGAGGCTGATACAGGAGAATCGTGAGTTCAAAGCCAGCCTCAGGCAACAACGAGGCCCTCAGCAACTCAGTGAGACCCTGTCTCTACATAAAACACAAAATAGGGCTGGGGATGTGGCTCAGTGGTCAAGTTCTCCTGAGTTCAATCCCTGGGACCAAAAAAAGAAAGAAAAGAAAAAAAATTTTAATTTTCAGATAAGGTCTCACTACGTTACCAAGGCTGGCCTCAAACTTGTCATCCTCTTGCCTTAGCCTCCTAAGTCACTGGGTTTATAGGTATGCACCACCATGCCCTTCTTGACTACAGATTCTAAAAGGATTATGAATCTAAGGTTAACACATTTCTCTGAGTTGCTTTTAAAATCAGCAAAATCTAAAACATTATAGAGAAATTTCAGATTTCAAAACAATGCAGTTCTCTTATACTAGTTTAGTAATGATGTAAAAAGCAAAATATTTAGGATGGTACTTCAAGAAAATGTCAAAGTTGCTTTTTTAGCTTGAAATTTCTTATTTATCTTGTACAAACGCTGCAATCACATCTTTACTATAGAAATAACATCTCTTGCCTGTGAATTATATGGATTTCTTTTACATATTCTGATAGATTTGAATTATTGATTAAATGTTGTTGTTGTTATTATTATTATATAAGCTTAGGCAGTTACAACATCAAGATAAAATGTTGGCTACAAAATAGCCATTGCATATGAAGATATGCGATCTGCTGCCTGATTATAAAATTTCTTTTTTTAAAAAAAAATTTTTTGGTTGTAGATGGATGCAATATCTTTATTTATTTATTTTTATGTGACGCTGAGGATCAAACCCAGTGCCTCAGGCATGCGAGGCAAGTGTTCTACCACTGAGCCCCAGCTCCAGCCCCTGATTACAAAATTTCTTGATGACAACAAGGTACCCTTTGATTCAAGTTCATCAATCCTGGAAGGCACTTCTCAGATGAGTTGGTAATTGAGACTGTAAAAAACTAAGAAGAGTAGGAGGACACGGGAGCTTGTGTGCCAGGATAAGGCAATTGTCAAGAATAAGTCAACAGTCATGAGTCGAAAACTGGAATTTCAGGCAATGACTCAGCAGAACCAAATTCAAAGGCAAGAGCCAGAATTTCCCCCCAAAAGGTTGTATTAAAGTAACAAATCAATTAGTATTGATGTACTAATCAACTAATAAAAAAACTAATATAGTAAATCAATGTTCTACCCTAGAGTGGATTCTTCAGAATTGAGAAATTGTGCTTTCAAGAGGACAGGATTTTCTGTTGGTCATCTCATAGAAATGAAATCTATTTAAAAGTACATCTTAGGGTAAAAACGTTTTATGTTCCATGTTTTAAAAAAACAAACTAAACTAATATAATTAATTTATTTATATAAGTATTTCAATGATCCTCAATAGGAAAATAATGTTGACATATCTGCTCATTAAAATAATTTAAATTGCCTAAAAATATATATTTAATGTGTATTTTAGAAAACAATGCTTAACAAAAACATTTTGATAAATGAACAGGAAATTGTACATTAAAAATGGTTGATATAAATTGTTATCAGCCAGCAAATTTTAGAATAATCCATAATTTATATTAAACTCACGAATAAAAAATCTCAAAATCTATTATTACTTATAGGTTTAAGATACTGCTTACATAGAACATAAGACTGGTTATAAATATGATATATTTTCCCCTTTTTTGGCATAATGAATACATTTTATATAGTAAAAGCATTCTAAACAATGTTCAATATATTTTACCCACTGTAGTTCAGCCTAGAAAAAGTAAAATATGTTGTCAATAATGCAGGTATTTTTTGGAGCTACAGTTTTTTTGGTGTGATCAATCAATTTCTATAGTAATTGATTTAATCGAGATTGTTGGTTGATCTGATAATACTTTGTTAGGAATTAATCTATCTGATTCCATGACATATAACTGAAAATTCTGCAGGCTGTAAGAGCTTTACTTCTTCTCCTCTTTTAATATTTTAACTTCAAATAAATGGTTAGAAATATAAAGTTTACTAGTAAGTTATCATTAAAGTGATTTTTTTGGTGTAGTGATGATTCTGAGTTATAATCTTATATATAATAACCATTTGTAAGACCAATGATATTTTCTGGTTACTCAAAACTAAAGAATTTAAGAAAAATAATGGCACTTTAATTCATATAGGCTAAGTAGTCTCAGAGCTGAAGATATTTACAGTGTGTGTAAAGTAGTAGAAAGATTTAGCAGAAGAGGAAAATGCCTTGTGGGGCAGTCTGAACACTGATAAACCCTTTTGACAACAACATCAAAATGTAGCAAAAGCCATAAGGATGTTCAATTTCTAAGCCATGATTTCACTCTTGAGAAAAAATTGAATATATCAGTAATTGAATGCATTAAGCTATTCCCAGCAGCATTCAATAATATACCATATAATGGAAAACCATTCCAGGGGACATCCAGAGGGGAAGGAGTGACTAATACAATAACAACATCTGAAATAAAATTTAAGATACAAAAAACCTTAAAAATAACAATGATCAAGTAAGTAGCAACATGGAAATGTTTATATGATATTAATGACTTCCACAATGTAATGATAATGATGTAAAATATATATTCATGTACACAACAACCAAGCAGTCATACAAAAATGAAAACAGCTACTGTTAAATTTTATTAATTTTAATCTTATTGCTATACCACCTTTTAAAGTGAAATGCAACAGGAGTTACTTATTAATCATACCATTTATTTTCTAAAATCAGGTAGACAGGGCTACTAAATCCATTTTTAACACTAAAAAGGCGGCTTTTGTGGGTTTTACCCAAGTTAGGTGCATGCTATTACCCCTTTGGTAGTTCACAGAATACTTTAAGGTACCTTCCAAAGGTGTCTAAAAAATAGAAAATGAGTTATAAAAGTAGAAGTAACCAGTGGAAGGATTACTTTTGTGTGTGTACCTGTGCATCTGGGCTGTTACACCATTATTAATTCACTATCATTACTGATCTCCTCAACATTTCCTTAACATTCTTAGAATGTAGAATATGTGGTATAAATCATTATAGCACATCTTTTAATCCCAATTAGTAGGCTGATTAAATGAATCAGATAAGAAAAACATTAGAGATCCAAAGGCTGAGGTTTCCAAAAAGGAATTAAGGTAAAATTGAAGTAAATTAGGTAGTAAGTAAAATTGAAATAAATTAAAACAGACAGACAGACAGACAAAACTCTCACAAAGGTGGCAAACTCAAAGGTTACAGTAGAGGCCAGAAGGTAACAGAAAAGGTAGAGCAGGCTAAGTATCAGTAATAGAGAGTGATGTGACCAAGTGCCAGGCTTGCCCTGTCTAACAGCAGCAGCCACTACTGAGCTCCAACAGGTTGTTGGCATGCATGAATGCAGACCAAGGGCTGCCAGATATCCAGAATCATTCAAAAGAGGCCAGAAATAGCAGGTGTTCATATGAAATCCCTGAGTTTGTAACTGCTGGCAACTAACTTGAATTTGTTTTAATTTTTTGTTCCCCGTAATAGACAAATAATAGCTGCCCTTGAGCTTATTTTCTTTCATGGGCTTCCTGTTTGCCATCTTAACATGCAGGGGTTTTGCAAAAAGATGATCTTTATTTCCAGAAGTCACATTTTCTTCATTTGCCATAAATCATGCTTTTGATTCAGGCCTTTTCATAGGAAAGATTAAAAAATAAATAAAACAGTGATGCTAAAGTAAATGGTGAGCATATTGGTAAGCATATATTAAAGGCTTACAAATGACAAGAACATTGCACGAATACCTCAATGTTCCTCAGGAGCAAAGCCTTCAAGGAGTTCACTTTAATTTTCTGTATAATGACTGAGGAGACATTCTGAGTCACTACAAAAGAAGTTAGTCCAAAAACCATAATATAAACATGGCTCTCTGCTGAAATTACTTTCAATGTGGTAAGAGCCAAACTCAAAATCTGGCCAAGGTGGAATCGCCACGAGCTACCAAACTGCAGAGAGGATTCAGGTGTGTGCGCTGCAATGCACCGCTTGCTAGTTTCCCTTTCCCTCTCCCATTCCTTCCAGCTCTCATTTGCCGTCCTTGGCTACTGGAAGGAAGTCCCTGGAGCCTTCTCAGGAACAATGTCTGGCTGTGGTCAAGGAGGAAACAGGAAGTTAAGTGCAGAGGACTCTTTACTTCAATGGTGGGAATTCACACATCATCAAAGTCCTCAGATTTAGACTCTGTGGATGGGTGAGCGCGTGAGCGGCTGGAAAGAAGGGGAGAGTTGTCTACTCAACTAGACATTTGCATCACATGCACCCAAGGAAAAAATGTTTACCTGGTGGAGCCACGGTTAACCTTTTTTCCTTGCTGAGCCGGTGCCCTTGGATGAATTCACTCATGGAAGGGGGGCCCTTCAGAAGAAATGATTCTGTGGAGGTGGGATCAGGGGGAACTCTTAATAAATTCTGTAGGTAGGAAGCCCCTGAAGTCCTGGGACGGCTCTGATCACAAAGGGAAGGTGAAAATTGTCTTGCAGGAGATCCAAGAAAAATACATATAGGAAACAAAAAAGTTTTACTTTAATTACCTTTCAACGCCTCACCAGTGACAACAATATTTATATTGGCATTTAATTGTTTTAATTTGTAAATCAAGATTTTTGCTATTTTTTTTTTAGTTTCCACATCAGGATACAACCCTATTTGGAAACTGGTTTGGATACTGGAAAAGAGATTTATTACAGTTAGTCAGTTTGAACCTCAAATAGAAAATATATGTATTATTTGAATCTTAAATGAAAGCTAAAAATAGAAAGTTTTACTATATTAACAGAAAACACAGGGTAAGTAACTCAATAGCCAAGACTCAGGGGGAAAAAGTCATGAAATCAGGCCACCAAAAACCTTACAAGTGGTTTCTCAGAAATATTCACATGCCAACTGAAAGAGCACAAAATCTTGCTTTTAAAGAAAAGGACTGTATGTATTCCATTCCATTTTACCTAAATACAGGCATGCCCTTTCAGTCATCAGTTTTGGTCATATGGACAAAAGTTCCCTTAAGAGAACATATTCATATCCTTGCCCCATTAAAGAGAAGCTGGTAAATAGCACCACTTCCAGAGGTACAATGTCTTATAATCCAAGTAGAACACAGCTTCATTCTTATTATCCACCTTTACCAATTTTCCAGTTGGAAGAAAGGGATAGGCATAGATGCATACAAAGAGCAGCAAAAATATTAACAGACACTTTCAAAATTATATTATGGTCAAAGCTGTGGGGATGGGGGCAGAAAGGAATATAGTAGCACAATTATCACAAGGTTTGGATCTGGGAAAACCAACATTTGCAAGGCCCATCTATAGCAGCTCCCATTTTTTCTTCTCCTTCCCCTCCTCCAGCCACCACAACAAGTGCACATTAATCTTTGCAGTTAACTAAAATCTGGCCACTGCACCATACTATGAAGATCGCTGCATGCATACCTTTTCCTCTGAGTGCCACTGCTGACCCGAATGGTGGGTGTCTGTGGGCCCTGACTATGCAGGAGGTAAGTGTCTATGGTGGGCACGGTGACTGATGCCTCCCCACTTACTTTAGGGCTGCCGATCTTGCTCTTTCCAAGTTTGCCTTTGCTGCGACGAGACTGCTCATGGTCAAACTCTAAGTCCTCCAGCCGCTGGGTCAGGGCGAGTTTTTGCTGGATAGCCATTCGTAACAAAGTGTTTAGAGTCTTCTTCTCATCCTCTGCGGCTGCTAATTGTCTCTGCATCTCATCCAACTGTGTGACATATTCATCACATCTGGAACCCAAACAGAAAGGTGGTGAGGGGGACATCTTGGGAAAACTGAACTGTAACTCAAGTTGAAAAGTATATAGTATTCCTCCCTTAACCGTCATTTCAATTCCCCACAGTTTCAGTTACCTGAGATCATCTGTGGTCCCCAAATTTTATTTGTTTTGACTCCAAAAGTTTTTTCTTTTATCTTTTAAATTATTTTATATTATTTTTATTTGTGGTACTGGAGATTGAACCCAAGGGCACTTTACTACCAAACTACATCCTCAGTCCTTTTTTATTTTATTTTTTATTTTGAGAGAGGGTCTCACTAAGTTGCTGAGGCTGGCCTCAAACTTGAGGTCCTCTTGCTTCAGCTTCCAGAGTTACTACGAGTACAGGCAAGTACCACACCTGGCTCAAGAGTTTTTCATTCTCAAGATTTTATTACACTATACTATTATAATTGTTATATTGTTTGTTATTGTTAATCTTTTGCTGTGCCTATTTTATAACAAACATTAGCATAGGTATGGATATACAGGAAAAAACATGGCACATAATTTTTATTATAGTATATTGTTATAATTGTACTATTTTATTATTGTTAATTGTCATTGTGCCTAATTTATAACTTAAACTTTATAATAGGTATAGGAAAAAACACTATACATAGGGTTTAGTATTATCAGTGGTTTCAGGCCTCTACTGGGGGTCTTGGACTGTATCTCCCACGGACAAGGGGAAAACTACTGGAATGAATTTGACTAGAATGTAGATATACAGAATATATTCGTCTTCCTACCAACAGAATGGAGATAACCTACAGTAACAGAAAACTGGAAACGATAAAGCATGTTCCATAACCCACACAATGGGGTACATATGGGAGCACTCTGAACAGACATCATGAACCCCAAGGACAGAGTTCTTTTGGGGGCTGCTTTGTGGTAGTAATGTATAGTCTCACATGTCCCAAGTACCTTAGGTGTGTTACAATGGCTCTTTCTGCTGTATAACATTTGTCTTCTTTGCAGGAACATGACAAGTTTGTTATAGGTTATGTCTGTGGCATCCGAAAAAACAATAATGTTAGTGAAGAAAATATCTACTTCTTTATCTCTATTTATAGGTTTTATTTTAATTTAGTAAAGATCGTAGCAAACACTGTTTTCAATATGGTTGATCTGACTGAATTAGAAAATGGTATTTTCAATGATTTCTCTACCAGATGAGGAAACAGAGTTGTCAAAGAAAACTTGCACAGGGTTTGATGGAGGTAGAGCCAGTTGTCAGGAACATCTTCATTTCAACTTCATGCTTGTACTAAGCATGAAGGTAAGCTCAGTGATCTATTTCCCCACTCAGTGGGAAACTTGAGCCCATCCATGTGCATTTGTATGGAAGAGGCAGTGTGGGAAAAAAGTCTATTCTGAGATTTTGCACTTTATTTACCCATTAAGATATTAATAACAATTGCTCTGCATGCACCAGCAGATGGTTAATGACCATCTTGGACTTATCCAAGATGCATTATACAAACTTTGAAATTAGCACAAGCTTAGGGCATTTTGAAGAGGAAAACAGGCTCTGTGGTGAAATAACTTGAAATCTAGGGGGTACCGTTCTCTTTACCTTTGAATGTCAACTAGTATAGTGGGGAGATGTAGATCATAAGAAAAATCAGAGTTTAGTAAAATACAAAGCGAATTTCAGAACCCTGGATTAATCCTCACTACTAGATAACGATATTTTAAACATACAGTGTTAGGCAGTTATTATAGCTGAAAAAACAAATGTCTGTGAAAATGAACTAATTGTGGACAGACCATTCACTCCTGTGTGGAGACTTCAAATGTCCTTTTAAAATATTTTCAATATCTTTCTCAAAGAAGAAATTTTTGTTCTCTTGATTCTAAACATAATCCTGATTTCTTTCATTGGAGAGGGGACCATTCCCATTCTCTATCCTGCCCCCCCAGTGGCTAGAGGTATACATCTTCCACTTCCCAAATACCACTGTGCTCTGAGCCCCAGAAGCCAGTGCCTCTCCACCCCTGTGGTTCCTTGGGGGTCCCTCTCTCTGTCATTTCCAAGGGATTCAATCACATATGACCTTGAGCCTTTTCTTTCCAAAGTTACAAAGAAAGCTGCACAGATCCTATAAAGGATCTATAAAGCCCAAGATATTTGGGGACTCCTATAAAGCCCAAGATATTTTTTTAAGTTACATCAACTACATGTAAATCATTTACTGAGTATACAAATAAAGTCAAAGTTATGCTTTGTGAATTTTGTGCCAAATTTGTATCAGAAAGGATATATATAGTTGGTGCTTTTTTGTTGGAGGAGGGGACCGCATTGTGACAACAAAAAAGGTATTTCAATAGTATATTGTGAATCTCCAGATTTTGAAACCCTCAAATCATTGCATTATAGTAATCATCATCATCATTATGGCAGTACTGGGGATGGAACCCAGGCCCTTGGGCATGCTAGGCAAGTGTCCTATCCCAGAGCCACATCCCAGCCTAATATATTCTTTTTTTCCCCCCACCTGTTTTGAATTGGTGCATTATAGTTGAACATAACGGTGGGACTTGTTACAGATTGGTATATGCACACAATATAACAATATAATTTGGACAATATCACTTCCAAGTATTTCCCTTTTCCGTCCCCTAGTCCCTTTCCTCCAGTCGACTGATCTCCCTTCAGTTTTCATGAGATTCCCCATCTACATTTCTTTTCCTTTTACCTCTCTAGCTTCCACATATGAGAGAAAACATACAACCCTTCACCTTCTGAGTTTCCAGCCCAATATATTCTTTTTTTAAAAAATTTCGATGGACACAATATCTTTATTAATTTTTATGTGGTGCTGAGGATCGAACCCAGTGCCTCATGCATGCAAGGCAAGCGCTCTACCACTAAGCCACAATCCCAGCCCCCAATATATTCTTAATAATTACTTCAAATTTAAAGACAAAAGCATTTCCTCATAATAAAACTGGTGTGTGGTGGGGGGATAGAAATTAATACTTGTATAATTGGTTGGGCAATGTGAAAAATTCAGTGATATACACAATTACATTTTAGAAATAACATAAGTACAATTTAATTCACAGTGTATTAAAGTTTAAGTATTAGCTGATTTGATGAATATTAATCTTCCTTATGACAGTACTGGTAAGAACCTTTATGTACTTTAGTCATAGGAACATATTTCAGTGATGATAATATTTAGCTATTTTAAGAAGTATTTTTTCCCTTATGGGAAGCTTTAAAAAAATCAAATATTTGGGACAGGGCTGTAGCTTAGTGGTAGAGCCCTTGCCTAACATGTGTGAGGCCCTGGGTTCTTTCTTCAGTATTCCTCATCCCTGTCTAATATCTAATTCTTTTAAGCATATAAGCTCTAGAAAAAGTTTATTAATTAACTTTTTGTTTATTTTTGAGACAGTATCTTGCTGTGTTGTCCAAATTGGTCTTGAGCTCCTGGGCTCAAGTGATCCTCCTGCCTCAGCCTCCCAAGTGGCTAGAAAAAATATTTTTATGTAATAGAACTGTTTGATCCAGTGTGACCAGTAGAGGGCTCTGGAAGTGAGCACATAAGATTTTGCCTTACATTTGTCAGAGTGGACTCTTACTCATTTTGTTCCTGCTTTCCTGTCCTAGTCCACAGTCCAATACACTGAAGATGCAAAAAGACCCACTTGTGAGTGCTATCGTCTTTCTCCCGTGGACTACAATTTTAGGAAGGAAACCCGGTTACCTTGTTGCAAACATTGCTCTCAGGGATGAGAAGGTGGCTGCATCTTCTTTCAAAGCCTTCAGTTCATTCCTCAGTTTTGTCATCGTTTCTGTCACCATTGCCTTTTCATTCTCATATTTGTTCTTCAGATTAGCTAGGGCCACCTCAGCTGTCTGAAGCAGAAAAATCACAATGCTCACCCTGTTCATATCAGGAACATCTGTCACACACACTTTTTCATGATGAGTCTATTATTTCCTCTCATAAATGGAAAGTGAAATTGACTTGGTTAGATTTTACATACGCATATGTACATACATTGGATATAGGGAAGGTTTTCTTTAATGTTAAAATGAATTGTGAGGGCTGGGGATGGAGCTCAGGGGTAGAGTGTTTGCCTCACACACATAAGACTCTGGGCTCAGTCCCCAGTACTGCCCAAACAAACAAAAACCCCACATAAACCAAAATAACAATAAAAATCAAAACAAAACCAAAAACTTGGTATGAATTGATAATGTGGTTAAATTGCCCTAGAAGCCAACTGTGAGCCAGATAGTACCAGGAGCAAAAAGACTGACTGATAAATACTTTATGTAGATTGTTGAAGTGCAGGAATTTCAGACATGGAGGAAGCCACACTGAAAGCTTACACAAGAAGGATTTTATTAAGGAGTTAGTAAAGAAGCACAGCTTCCAATTGAAATATATTAGAACTCAATTATTTTTGTGTCCTCTGTGTTCCCTGTGGGCTTAAAACACAGAATAAAAGACCATTGTAATTTCTAACATGACTATACAATAAGCTATAAGCCAATGTTATTATATGTTTAAGGAAAAGAACAAAGAGCCAATGAATTATAATTAAATTTAATTATTCATAATTTCTAAGAAAGCAGAAACTGCAAGATGGAGAATAAGTTAAAATATTTGGATTTGGGATTGTGCATATCTAAACTTTCTAGAATTAGTAGTGTTTCAAACCAAGAGCTAGTTTGGCACAGTAGAAAGTAAAAAACACAATGACTGAATCCTGTGCAGAAAATCCGTGCATGTTTAGGGACTGCCTGTTGGATGCACAGCTCATGGTGCTGGGAAGTCAAAATGGAAGGACGGCATATGGCATGCATTTTGAGGTCAAACTGGAAGCATACTATTTTTATAGACTGTAAACTACAACTTCTCAGAGTGTGTAAAAATATTCAATACTAGTGAAAAACCCATTACTAATGGGATTTCCCAGGAAGACTACCATTATATGCCTGGGCTTGAAATGGACAGCTTCAACTTTCTTATGCAAAGTGTTAACTTCTATAAAATAAATGAATGAATTCACTTTTAATTAAACCAATATCAGGATGAGGTCTTTCATTAATATTTGATTCCAAATTAGTTTCTTATTGGTTTTAACTGAATTTAAATTCAGATTAAAATGACCAGTTACTCATATAACAATTCTGTATATTCTATAATGCTGATATTCAATGGAATCTTCAGAAATATTATAAATTCAGAAAATTATCCAGAATAAATTGACTTGGGGAAAATATCAGGTTTTCTCTCTCTGTCGGTACTAGGGATCAAACCCAGGACTCACATGTGCTAGGCAAGTATTATAACAGTGAGCTACATCTCTAGCAATTGTCTGTTTTTTCAAAAAGTTTAGAGACATATTCATTTAGAACAGATGATTAAGTCTAAGTCATACAAATGTAGGTGTAAGGACTTTGTAAGCATATAGTCACATGATCAGTTTCTAAGGGGAAAAAGGAGGGGATGACAGACAGCTGGATCTGAAATAGAAGTAAGAACTTATTATTTGTGAGAATTGCCCCAAAAGACTGTTTTGTTTATAGATTTGTTTGTCCATAGACTATGCAAAACTTTTTCAGAATTAATTTAAAGCACCTAAAACCCATTAGTAGATTTGTAGATATCTACATTCACTTTCTTCACACACTCTTAAGTTAACTTTGTAAAAAACAAAACAAAACAAAACAAACCTATTCCCATCCACAGAGACCATCACAAACATTCCCTCAATACATCATCCTGTTTTGCCTCCTGTCCCACTGTACCTACTGTTCGTTTGTCTGGAATTATTTCCTCTTCCCCTGGGAAAACAATTTCTTATCCTTGAAGAACAAAAGAAAAAACTCAAGAATAATTGTTCTGTGAAATCCTTTCCAACTCCTCTAAGAAACATTGTTTGCTTTCTCTGCAATGTTCCCATAACTTGGATTACAGCACATATAACATCAAACTATAATTATCTATTTGTATTTTGCCATTCCACGGGGCTGTGAGTCCTCTTTTGGCAAGCAGAGACCATATATTAGTCTTATTTGAATCTTCACATTGAACATAGTCTAATACATAAATGATGCTTTATAACCAAATTATTCCATTGGGAGACACCGAGCCTCTGAAAAAAATCTTAAAGTATAATAAACAATTCATAGATGGGCTGGGATGTAGCTTGGTGACAGAGCACTTGCTAACATGTGCAAGGCCCTGGATTTGATTCCCAGCACTACAAAAGAAAAAAAAATTTCATTGAAAATATAGAATGTCTATCTCAAAATAAGATGATTCTCTTTTTCTTCTAAACCACAGAATTCTCACCTTAGTCCCAATAATTAACATTTCACAATGTCTAAATATAATGATGTTACCTGCTGATACTTGAAGCTATTTATGGGCATAAGCATAGCAGTAACAAGTCCACTGTTGGTTTAATGGGCTAGAAATGTGTTTTCATTGGATTTACTGAGCCTACACAGGCTGTGACTCTGATGCAATGCAAATGGTACCACACAGCACTGTGAAAATAAAGTTCAGGTAGGCATGCTTTGTTCTGCTCTGATTTCTATGGCACTGTTTATACCATCTAAAGTGTTCCATGTGTTCTAACCTGTGGATATAGGCATGTGTTGAATTTGTACCAGATTACTAGTCATTCATTTTTGCATCCCTACTGACTATCTCCCATAAATTATGTGTATAGTCAATGAATGCTGGCTCACAAATTCGTTCTCTCTTGGGTAATCAACCAACCTTACTGTTTCAGTCAAATCTCTTGACGTTGTCATTGGTCCAGTTTTCTAGGTTGGTTAATATTCACCCTTTTTAGGTAATATATCAGAGAAGTTACCTGAATCACTCAACCAAGAATGACTCCAGGATATTGTGCTCTTCGTAAAGATTGTGTAAGTCTTGTCTAGTGTGATTTAGATCCATGAATTAGTACCCATCCGAACCTAAGTTCCAGCTATGTGGTCACTGATGGAGCTAGAGTTCACTCTCATTCCCCTCCCTTCTCTCTCTCTCTCTCTCTCTCTCTCTCCATGGCTTTTTGATTTGTTTTTTCGTTTTGTTTTTGTTTTTGGTACCAGGAATTGAACTCAGGGGCACTCTCCCACTGAGCCGCATCCCCAGCCCTATTTTGTGTTTTATGTAGAGACAGGGTCTCACTGAGTTGCTTAGCACCTCGCTGGTGCTGAGGCTGGCTTTGAACTGGTGATTCTCCTGTCTCAGCCTCCCAAAGTGCTGGGATTACAGGCGTGTGCCACTGTGCCTGGCTTTTTTTTTGTTTTTAAATATTTTTTAGTTATAGATGGACACAATATCTTTATTTTGTCTATTTATTTTTATGTGGTGCCGAGGATTGAACCCAGTGCCTCACATGTGCGAGGCAAGCGCTCTGCCACGGAGCCACAACCCCAGCCCTGCGCCTGGCTTTTGATTTTTTTTTTTTCTTTTGCAGTGCTGGGAATTGAACCCAGGGCCCTTGCATGGTAGGCAAGCACCCTACCACTGAACTACATCCCCAGTTCCTCCCTCCCTACTTCCCTGCTGCCACCACCCTTTCCTTCTGTCTCATTTGCTTGCTAACTGCGGGCTCCAAACCATTTCATCCGTTGGTAAAATCTGCCTGGCTTTGTTTTCATCACATGGCTTCCCACTGTTATCTTGTTCTTCATCCTTGAGTCCATGACTCGATCATTTATCTAATACTCTTGTTTCTCTAAGGCTAGGATTAAAGACAAGACACCCATTTTCTCTCCTGCTCTATACATGCCCAGAGATTGAGTCTTAAGAAACCTCCGTCTCTAAAGTTGAGGTCAGGTTGGTGGCTCTCAGACCTCCTTTAAACTATTTGCACCTAGACTCTCCTAGCACCTGGCTGCCTGCCCGGTGTGTGTCTTTCCTGCCGTACCTCCCTGGTCGTCCTAAGCTGCCATGCCAGCCTCTTCTGCCACTCTCCATCTCTTGCTTCCACAGTCACAAGACTACTGTCCTGTATCTGGAGCTGGATCTTCTCCTCTGTTCTTGCTTTTACCTTCTTCACCTCTTCCTCCGCCTAGCTGGGTACGACTTCTATTTCATCCATTCACTCACTTTAAAATAACACTGTATTCTGATCTGGCCCTAGGATGCAGTTTGTTTGATTGCTTCACTGACCAGTAATCTGAATCCTTATCTTTTTTTTTTTTCTGGTACTGGAGATTGAACTCAGGGGTACTCGACCACTGAGCTACATCCCCAGCCCTATTTTGTGTTTTATGTAGAGACAGGGTCTCACTGAGTTGCTTAGCGCCTCGTCGTTGCTGAGGCTGGCTTTGAACTCAGAATTCTCTTGTTATCAGCCTCCCAAAGTGCTGGGATTACAGGCATGCGCCACTGCGCCTGGCCTGAATCCTTATCTTGATTGTCCTGGAAACTCAACAAAATTAGGGAATAAATTGGTTAAGAAAGCTTTTAACTAGCATGCTTTCACAGTAGAAGGAGATTACCTGTTTGTTGGCTTTCAACACTGCCCTCAGCGTAGCAATCTGTTCCCGTTTGGTGCTCAGCAGGGACTTTAGCTTGAGGATCTCTTCCATTAAGGCTTCCTTGTCTTTATCAATCATGGGCGCCAACTCCCGAGCTGCTGCTCTTTGACGAGACAGTTGCAAGGACCGGTCCACCGCTTTCTGCAGATGCTTGATTTGGTCCCGGATTATGGCATTAAGGTTGTAGATATTCATTGGCTCTTTGCGGATATCACTTGTATCCAATACTGGAGATGATGGTGGGGCAGTAATAACAGGAGAGATCGTGGGAGTCTTAGTTGGGCTTGGTTCTTTACTGGCCTCTGTGTTTTCTTTTGAAACTGGTTCAGATGAGGTCCTTGTTTCTACTGGGGACGACACACCCCGTCTGGCCAATCGTGGAGACAAAAGTCCCCTGGGATCATCAGGCCCTTTCAGGCTGCCACTGCGGGTAACTCTGCTTTGCCTGTAGTAGTCTAGCATGACCCTGTTGGGAGTTTCATTATTACACAGACACACATGGTGGTAAAGCTGAGCTAACTCCTCACTAAACGTCACTAGCTCATCCTGGGCTGTATTGAGGGTGTTGTGATTTTCATTAGCTATGCTGGTCATCTTCTGCAATTCGTTCTCCATGTGGGCCATCTTCTCGCCACTTTCCTTGGTGTTCTTCTCAAGGCTTGTCACCTGCTCATCATACATTTGGATCTTACTCTCATACTTGGCCTTCTCTTCTGTATAGTTTTCTACAGATTTATTATATTTCTCCTTTAAGGCCTTAATTTCTGCTTTCAAGTCAATCACCTCAGTTACTGCTACTCTGTATTTGCACTCAAGGATCTCTAAGCCATTGATGTCTACCTCATAGTCATGGGCCTCCTCCCCTGAGTCCCGGCCCTTCTCCCCATCCAGCTCAGCCTTGAGCTCCTTGCTGCTCTGCAAGCCCCTCATGGCATTGACGTGCTCTGTGAGCCGGTGCACCCGCTCGTGCTGCTCCGTCAGTGCCCCCTTGGTGTGTTCCAGCTGTGTCTGTGACTCCTGGAGATTGGCCAGAAGAATGGCCTTTTCACGCTCTACCTGGAATGAAAAAGAAAGTCTCCGAGTGACTTCAGTGCAGTGCCATGGAGGAACTTAATCCATTCACAGTGGGGCATGTGCATATTTAGAATAACTGCAGCACAGTCAATGTTCCCATTATTTCAAATTAAATTGGAGTGTGTTTTCTTATTCAGCAGTTCTGGGAAGTCAGTCCAAAAGTACATAATTCATAATATGGTATCAATAAAAGTCAAACCATTTGAATTTTTCATAAAGGAGATAGAAAATCTTCTGAATATTCTATTATTGGCATTACATACAATCCCAGTGAAAATGGATTTCAGGAGTATTTTGTTCTTTTTCCTTTGAAAACCAAGTGAATTTCCTCGGAAAAGTCTAAACATTATTTGAGTAGTGTACATGATTATAGATAAAACCGTTTCCAAAGGGTCCTCAATAGAAAAAAACCTTTTGATAAAATAAAAATTGATCAAAACAAAATGTACTGAATGAATGTGCCTCAAACTTTTTTGAGACAAAAGTGTTATGAGGTAATGGGTTTGAAATGGTTTTCAAGCCATGCTCTACCAGTTCATACTTAACATAAATATGTTTTAAGTCTAAAAGGATAAGTCTACAATTCTCTTCATGATAGCACCTCCAGAAAACATCACATAGAACAGAGTTTCATGTGGGTATGTTCTGCATACAGTATTGCTTTCCACACCCAATGTCTTTCTGATGAAATCAACTGAATAGGAGTGACAGCCATTTTTTTTTTTTTTTTTAGTGCTATAATGGGATTGAACCTACCCAGGATCTTGCATGCTAAGCACACCCTGAGCCCTTATTTTGTATTTTATTTTGAGACAGGGTCTTGCTAAGTTGCCCAGGTTGGCAGCAAACTTGTGATCCTTCAGCCTCAGTCTCCTAAGTAGCTGGGATTATTGATGTGTACCACTACACCTGCTGTGGTATACATTTTATATGTATGTGTATACATATGTGTATGTATATATTGAATAGGGAGTGATATACACACACACACAACTGAACAGACAGTGGTACTCAAATTTTACACACACACATGCATATATATACACACTACATATATGTATTTCATATCTATATATCTATATTTACACACACACACACACACGCATATATTCCACTCCTTTCCTCTAGACAATTAAGGTTGATCTGAATAAAACACAATTACTGAATTATTACAGATAATTTTTATAAAACTCCAGCATTATATTCTCCTTCAGTTACTAAGGATTGTAGTACCTTAATGTATTTGAATTTCAAAGAGCAGGCACTTAAACTATTTAAGATTCATTGTGCTGAGAATTAATAAATGTAAAATGCTGAAAAGCTTTAAAATGACTATACGTTTTATGTGTCATTAGCTTAATCTCCATTTGCGAAGAACTCATACAAGAGAGATTTGCTGAGTTAATTATAATCTTCTATCACTAAAAGAGTCACCTTATTTTTTTCCTATCACCTTCATCTTCTATCTGGAACTGGGATTTTTAAAATTTTTTCATGGTAGGGCTGAATGTTTTGTCAGAAAATCTAAATGTAGTATTTGTAATCTATTGAGTATAAATATACACTCTATATGAGGTATTATTGTTGTTGTTACATCCCATACATATTTTTAATTTCACTGCTATTTATTTATATATTTTTGGTACTAGAGATCAAACCCAGCACCGCCCTCTCCCCCCCCACACCAGGGAAATGCTCTATCACTGAGTTACCTCCCTAGTTTTTTATTTATTTTTAATTTTGAGGCCTTGCTAAGTTGCTTAAGGCCTTGCTAAGTTGCTGAGAGTAACCTCAAACTTGGATCCTCCTGCCTCAGCCTCCCGAGTTGTTGGGATTAATGCCGTGTACCACTGTGACCTGCTTGTTTTTTTTTGTTTTTTTTTTTGTGGTACCAGGAATTGAACTCAGGGATACTTGACCACTGAGCCACATCCCCAGCCCTATTTTGTGTTTTACTTAGCGACAAGGTCTTATTGAGTTGCTTAGCGCCTCACCGTTGCTGAGGCTGGCTTTGAACTCACAATTCTCCCGTCTCAGCCTCCCAAAGTGTTGGAATTACAGGCTTGTGCTATCGCGTCTGGCCCTGCTTGCCTTTTAAATAAACATATTTCCATGTATTGTGGATCAATAAGGTTTTTGTGAAAGACCAAGGACAGATAATCACAATATTAGGAATTTTATAGGAAAAGAAATCAAAGCTGTTTTTCAAACTATCAATTTCCATAAATTTCATTTTTTAACAATTTAAAAGGATGAGTTTTCTTATATGTGAATTTTATCTCAATATGTAATTCTATTTTTAAAATTAAAAATAAGAATTGTAGGGCTGGGATTGTGGCTTAGTGGCAGCGCGCTTGCTTCGCATGCGTGAGGCCCTGGGTTCCATCCTCAGCACCACATAAAAATAAATAAAATAGGGCTGGGATTGTGGCTCAGCGGTAGAGCACTTGCCTCGCATGTGTGAGGCCCTGGGTTCGATCCTTGGCACCACATACAAAGCAATGAAATAAAGACATTGTGTCCATCTATAAAAATAAAAATAAATAAATAAATAAATAAAATAAAGATATTGTGTCCATTTACAAAAAAAAAATTTAATAAAAATAAGAATTGGGGCTGAGGTTATGGCGCAGTGGTAGCGTGCTCGCCTAGCATGCGTGGGGAACTGGGTTCCATCCTCAGCACCACATAAAAAAATAAAGATATTCTGTCCACCTACAATTAAAAAATAAATATTAAAAAAAAGAAAAAATAAGAATTGTATATATTTTGGGGGACAATGTGATGTTATGATACATTTATGCATTGTATGATGATTAAATCCGACTACATATTAATCATCTCACATAGTTATCCTTTCTTTGTAGTAAAATATTTAAAGCCTACTTTTAGCCCAGCACTATGGCACATGCCTATAATCCCAGTGACTTGGGAAGCTGAGGCAAAAGGATTGCCAAGTTCAAAGCCAGCCTTAACAACTAAGCAAGTCTCTAAGCAATTTAGTGAGACACTGTCTCAAAATAAAAGATAAAAAGGGTTGGGAATGTGGCGCAATGGTAAAGTGTCTCTGGGTTCAATCCCTGGTACCAAAACAAAACAACCCCCTACTCTTAGCAATTTTTTTTTTTTTTTGGTACTGGGGATTGAACTCAGGGGCACTCAACCACTGAGCCACATTGCCAGCCCTATTTTGTGTTTTATGTAGACAGGGTCTCACTGAGTTGCTTAGCGCCCCATCATTGCTGAGGCTGGCTTTGACTCAGTTTTATAGAAACTTTGTTATTTTCTCATACTACATGTAAAATTATCCAATACGATACTAAAAAATAAATCAATTCATTTTTAAAAATTGAAAGTTTTTTCTTGCACAGACTCCATGTGGATGTGGAGTTAAACATTTTTTTTTAAATCAAAGGTAGAAATTTCAGTCAAGCACAGAGGACTCCTGAAGTAATTTAGTTAGTTTTTCCAGATAGGATCTACTTATTTTCATTCTAATAAAACTAATTAAAGTCCTGGACTGTCACTGGAAAATGTCAATTATAATCTGTTTGAAATAGCTTGGTCCTGAGGGCAGCAAAAAGCCAAAATAATTTATCCAGTAATACCCTCAAATTTTCTCCTATTGAATAAAGGATGATGCTAATTGAGCGGTTCACTATGGAGGCCTATTGTCAAGCTTCCAGGGACTTTTAGATGAACAAAACATGTTTCCTTACTGTATTATTATTATTGTTTTTTGTAGTGCTGGGGATTGAACACACATGCTAGGCAAGTGCTCTACCTCTGAGTGACACCCCGTCCCTCTTGTATTTTTCATGCATGTACTTCTGTGTTAAATGAAAGCTTGATTAACTAAACAAATTTTTAAATATTCCTGTAATTTATTCCATAATCTTAGAAAACATAGAGCAGTAAAATATTCATATCAATTTGCCTTGGGAAGAAAAGCACTCCCTAATTTCAGTCAAGGCTTTCCATCACCTACCTTTTCCTATACTTTTATGGTTTATGTATTAGCTATATAAAATGGTATTGGAGACCTTGGCACCTCAAAAACTGATGATAGTTCCCAGTACAGTAATAATAACTTACAGTTTTTTGAATTACACAGTTTCATATTTACCATCCAATTTGTTTTTCACAATTCTACAAAGGAGGCCCAGCATTACTACTAGGGCTTCGAAGTGTAAACTGCGCAGGATGTACACAGAGCAATTCTAGGAGGAGGCAATAATTAAACCACAGTCCCTGTAGATTTTTTTTTACTTATTAACATTTCCCAGCAGATGGCAGTGTGACTTCTTAAAGGAGACCTGGTCTTGTGTTTGCTTTTTTTCTAATTCTAACAAAGGCGTGGTAGGGACTAGTGCTATGCTAATGTATTGCCTTTCCCCTTTGTGAAGGAGCCTCAGAGAAAGCAACTACCCAGCATTCCTAATATCCAAGGCAGAAAGATGCACAGATCCCCTACCCCCACCACCAGTAAGTATATTTTCTCATTTCTAGGTGTTAAGTAAACACCTAGAAATGAGAAAATATAATTTATGTGCATAGATGACGCCTTATAAGAAAAGAAAAGGCCAACAGGGTATGGCCTACGTATGCTGTTTTTAAAGGGGTTCTTTTTTAAACAAAAATTTAATTTTAATTGATAAATAAAAGATTGTACATACTTTCCATGTACAACAAGATGTTGTGAAATGTGGATACATTTTAAAATGGCTAAATTTTGAGCTAATTAACATATGCATCACTTCCCATATTTATCATTTGCCAAAAATCTACTCTCTTGGTAATTTTTAAGAATATAATGCATTGTTATTAACTATAGCCACTACATTGTAAATTCAGTAGATCTCTTGAATTTATTCCTCCTATCCATCAAACGGTTCTTGATCATGAGGAAGACAGTCTTTTTTTTTTTTGGTACTGGGTATTGAACTCAGGGGTACTCACCATTGAGCCATATCCCCAGCCTTATTTTGTATTTTATGTAGAGACAGGGTCTGAGTTGCTTAGCGCCTCATTGTTGCTAAGGGCTGTTGCTGAGGGTGGCTTTGAACTCGCAATTCTCCTGTCTCAGCCTCCCAAAGTGGTGGGATTACAGGCATGCGCCACCATGCCCGGCTAGAGGAAGACAGTCTTAAAAGCTGCATATCACCTCATTGAGGGCATTATATCCCAGCCTGTGCCCCTTGACAAGTCAGCATTAACTAAGCATAGGTGTTGAATTTGAAGGCATGTAGTTTTCACTCAGATGCAATGTTTTGAACTCTTGCCAAAAGAAATCCTAAGCAATAAGGGGACTATGAAAATACCAACTGTCCCATCCCAAGTATACTGATTGATGCTCTAAGCTGAGGCATACAAAATTGAGACCTGCTTAGGGGTGCAGCCCAAGCTCTACCTACATCAGCCACAATTTCAATATTCAAAAAGCTTGAAACAAGTTATGTCATAACTTACTTGGTGGCAATATTCAAACAGCCCTAAACTCCTGAGGAGCAGCAGAACTGCACCTGATCAATCTAAGGCCTTTTCATGTAAAAAAGGAGGTCCTCATTTTTTTTCTTCATATGATGACTTGCATGCTTTACTACATAAATTTTAATACTAGTATTTAACATTTTACATTTAGTATTAAATTTTAACATTAGTATTAAACTTTTCCCCACATTTTTATTGGTGCATTATAGTTGTACATAATGGTGGGGTTTGTTGTTACATATTTATACATTTACATTAATATTTTAACGTTAATATTATGTGATTGTTGGTGACCCCACTGGGGATGCCACAATATACATGGCTCATGTTACCTTTCTGTATTCTGAAATTGAATTTCAAAACACATGTGGCCTCAAGCATTTTGGGTAGCAATACTTAAGTGCATTTTATTGCTTCTCTTCAGAATGCCTAGAACAGTGCTACTTATACACAGTATGTTTCATGGTCCATCAGTACTGCTGTTGATCAAAATTGACATATTATTTTTAAGCTTCACATCAAACCCAACCACAATAATTTCCTGGTAATGTATCCTGTAATGTTTTTATAATTTATTTAGATGAAGAAAACCCAAAAAGATGCATAGGTAAGGAAAAACTATCAGATTATAAAGAAATCATTCATGAGAAGTTAGAGTCTATTGCCCTTGTACCCAACAGGTTGAATGAAATATATTCCTAAAGAAGGTTGATATGACTTTTAAAAAAATGCTGGGCATGGCAGCACATGCCTGTAATCCCAGCTACTCAGGAGGCTGAGGCAGGAGGACTGCAAAGCCAGCCTGGGCAACTTAGCAAAAACCTGTCTCAAAATTTAAAGGGGTTGGGAACGTAACTCAGTGGTAAAGCACTCCCGGTTTTAATCCCCAGTACCTTCCCCCCATGCTAATTATAAGAAGATAAATGGTTACTTTGAAAAAAAAGGTTAGAGGTTAGTGTTGTTGGTATGAGGCTGGAAGCTGCAAAGTCCTTCCTGTGGCAAGCCTGGTTTTCATTACTCAAGTTGGAGCCAACTTTGTGACCCAAGACCCGCCTGGCCTCCTCCACATCTTTGTGAACTGTCCATGATAACTGAGTGCTGAGGAAAGACTTGAAGGCACACAGCTCTCTGGGATAAGGAAAAAGGGTTTATCCTGCAGAGTTTTTCTCACTCTAATGTTTTGCAACATAAACATCCTTTTTCAGACCTTTTCATACCAGGAGACTTAACTCTCATTTTCCATTCAGTTGCACTTTATCAGTCGTGTCCAAAGTGACAATTCTTGAGCTGATAGTCCAAAAACAATAGTTAATGCTAGTCGCAAGAATAAGAATACTCAAATCAGGTGCTTCAAAAACTAAAGGCACTATGGAGTCAAAATAATAAGAGTTCCAATAACTGAGCATGTATTGTGCAACTGGGCTCTGTTCTAAGCAATCTATGCATATTAATTAGCTTATAAACCTTCATGACAGTCTAATGAAGAAGGTATTACGGCTCCCTATTTAATGGAAAAGTAAAATGTTGTAGTTCTAGCAGCTGACCTTAGGGTATTTGAAATACGTGGGGCATTTTTGGTCATCACATGACTAAAGAGATGTACCTGGCACTTAATAGTTTGGGGCCAGAGATGCTAAACCTGTAACTTGGGAGACAGTCTCAGAAAGTAAGGAATTGTCCCAAATGCATATGTCACTCAGCTCAGACTTACTTGTTCTCCACCACTCTTTTTATTAAACTACTCATCTTTTTTAGACTTTGTATTTCCCAATTCAGATTATAGTTAAGGTCAAGCGTAAAAACAGGTCTGAGCTTTCACCCAGTAAATGACCTGGATGAAAACTATTGAGCTCTCTTATGCCTTGAAGCCCCACTTCCTAATATATTCTACCCTGCCAACAAAATAAAATGAGGAAGCCAGGCGTGGTGGTGCATGCCTGTAATCCCAGCACTTAGGGAGGCTGAGACAGGAGGATTGTGAGTTCAAAGCCAGCCTCAGCAATGGCGAGGTGCTAAGCAACTCAGTGAGACCCTGTCTCTACATAAAACACAAAATAGGGCTGGGGATGTGGCTCAGTGGTCGAGTGCCCCAGAGTTCAATCCCTGGTACAAAAAAAAAAAGAGGAAACAAAAAGGCTCAACTCATTGCTTTTTTATTCCAAAGCCATCAACATGATACTTTCAGAAAATATACTAATCATATTTAATGCTATTTAATTTGGGGCACAATTTTTTATATATATTTATCATGTACAATTTTTTCAAGAAGAGATATGTTTTCTATTTCTACCAACCTAGTTGTACTAGTATAAACTGAGCAAAAAATACAAGAAAAGTATATCTGGATTTTGTGGTCAGAAGAAATGCTCTATGAAATTAGTTTTATTCTAGTGGTCGTGGCCTATTATCGTGATTCAAATTAAATAGTGCAAAAACAAATTATCTTTTAGCAGCCTCAAGCACTGGGGTGGTAAATTGTAGGGTATGCTAACGCTTGATGCAGTATTAAAAATAAACCTATTAACAAATCAACTTTACTGGCTCTCTAGTCTTTATTTCTGCTAGTTTCATTTTTCATTTCTTTGGAAGAAGAAAATAAGAAGCTCTGTCTGCTGTAAAATAAGTGATTGCGAGAGTCTTAACAGCCTCTAATTATCAGCTATACATGAAGAACCTTGGAGGCATGAGACTGAAGATTAGACCCAAATTTAACCACCTAACAAGCCGATTCCTGGCTCAGTAGATCAATATGGGCCCAGCAATCTGTAGTTCAAATAAACCCCCAGGCAATGGTGGTACCGCTGTTCTGTAGACATTTCCAATGGCATTGGATTATGGCATGGCAAAGGGGCAGGACTCTAAGAAAGTTCTATCATAGTGAGACAAGGTAAAGGCCCTGATTCTTCTTAATACATAAGATTTGAAGATGCTAAAAATTTAAGGTTTAGATTATGTTGGAATATCTAAAATCCTTTGGTTTCAGATTTACACCTGTTCTGTGTTTTTACTCACATAGTATCCTGGCCAATTTGTGTACAAAAAGTCCTTGTTGTTTTTTAAGGTTTAAAGTACTCCTAGGAAATGTAATCATTAATCTGGAAGCTAGACATACAGTTACTTGTGATGGAAAAACTGCATTTTCTGCTGTTCCACTTGGGTATAAAGCTTTTGAATTCTCTGTTAGTCAGAAATGTATCAAGAATCTGTTTTTGCTCAGACCTTTGTAGCTCAAAGAAATTCATTTGAATTCCACATGATGTGGAGTTACACTGGTTGTGTATTCATATATGAACATAGGAAAGTTATGTTTGATTCATTCTACTGTCTTTCCCATTCTCATCTACCCTCCCTTCCCCCAACTCCCCCAATCCAGTGAATCTCCACTCACCACCTGTCCCCATTGTGAGTCAGCATCCACATATCAGAGAGAACATTAGTCCTCTGGTTTTTTGGAATTGGTTTATTTACTTAGCATGATAGTCTCTAGTTTCATCCATTTACTGGCAAATACCATAATTTCACCCTTCTTTATGGCTGAGTAATATTTCGTTGTGTATATGTACCACATTAAGAAATTCATTTCTTAATATACAATAGAGAGATTTCTTTTCAACATCTCATCTGTCATGTGTTTCTAAAATACTGTGTTTTCAATTTTATACTTGAAGAAGCAATATTTAAAAAATCAGTCTGGAACTAAAACAGAGGAATCAGAAATCCCACAACATACTACATGCAGTCTACAATAAAGCAATCTACAATTCTCTCAGCCCTAAGCAAAGTTCTTACCTGCATAAGCTGCTGCTTCAACTTCTGAATCTCTGAAATGTTCAGCTCACTGAATAAGTCAGAGACAGGGTGCAGGGACTCTCCTTTCCTTAAGGTGGGCGTCCTGAAGTCTCCATTCAGTTTCACCAGCGGCCCGTGGATGTGCCCATTCATTTTGTCATCGTTGTTTGGTTCACTCCCGTCCTCAGCAAACTTGAGGCCGTCTACTGAGATGCTGATGTGGTTATCACTGAGGGTGATGTACTGCGAGAGCTCCTTGCGTAGGTTGTTCTTTTGCTCCCTTTCATTCTTTAGCGTCTCCAGGGCTTCTTCCAACTGGTGCTCAGCGATCTCTTTCAATCGGATGGCATCTTCCAGCTGGCTGTTCAGCAGCACGGTCTCCTCCTCAAATCGCTTAATTTCATGCTTTAAGCCTTCATATTCAACCTGAATTAGATAGGATAAAGAAGATTCATAAAACTAAAATTTGGGTCTTACAAAACTGCCATCAAACGCTCTAGTGGACCTAATCAGTAAAAAAATTACAACGTTAGTCTATAAAATAAATCATATACATGTAATTTTTTCAGATGCTAGGGATTGAATCCTGGGCCTTGTCCATATTAGGGAAGCACTCTACCACTAAGCTATGCCCCCAGCCTGAAGGATGGTTTCCTTAGAAATTATATATGTAATAATCACACATATATACAAAATTATAGCATCTAACAGCATGATGTCAATGTTACTTTTTCCAATTTATTTTTGTAACAGAAATATATAAATATATAATTTAATTCTTAGCAGGATAAAAAGGTGTCTACTGTCCTAGGATTTCTTTTATAGGATCCAATAGTTAAAAGAGGAAATTGTAGCTGGGTGTTGCGCACATGCCTGTAATCTCAGCAGCTCCGGTGGCTGAGGCAGGAGGATCACAGGTTCAAAGCCAGCCTCAGCAACTTAGTGGGGCCCTAAGCAACTTAGTGAGACCCTGTCTCTAAATAAAATATGAAAAAGGGTTGGGATGTGACTCGGTGGTTAAGTGCCCCTGGGTTCAATCCCCAGTACAAAAAAAGAAAGAAAAAAAAATCTGAAAGAAAAGGGACAAATTACCCAGTAACAATACATATCTACAGTGTTATCAATATTCTTTTGAATTATAATCAAGTAAGAGCCTGCTCAGATGCCCTTTTGGCCATGAAAACCCACAGGTGACAGAGGTCTTTCTTCTGAGCTGCTGTGCCTTCTCTGGGACCGTTTCCATGGCACTTGTAACATGCTACCATTCCACAAACATTTTATCTCTACAACTACCTTGAAATCTGCTTGGAGAAAGTACTTTTTATTCCCCGAGGTCCCTCATACTGCTTCAATGTTCTTTCAGTGTTTAAAACAGAATTCTGCTCTTCAATAAGCATTTGCTGAATAACCGTGAGTGAAAAAATGAACTAGAAATAGTAACAAAGAAATCATACTATTAGATGCTCCTATAAAACTGTTTTGCTTTATATTTTTGGTATTTATTAGTTTGAACTTAAGTTTTAAAAATGATTTTAAGAATTGAAAAGGGATCATAGACCACTACTTTTCATATATTTTTATCCTCCTCACATAATCTTGGTGTAACCATTTTTTTTTTTTTTTTTTTGGTACTTGGATTGAACTCAGGGGCACTTGACCACTGAGCCACCTCCCCAGCCCTATTTTGTGTTTTATGTAGAGACAGGGTCTCACTGAATTGCTTAGCGCCTCGCCGTTGCTGAGGCTGGCTTTGAACTCATGATTCTCCTGTCTCAGCCTCCCTAAATGCTGGGATTACAGGCGTGCCCTACCGCTCCGTCTTCTTGGTGTAATCATTTATCTTACAAATGTTAGAATACAGGTTTGGTGGGGATGTAGGTTTGGCTGATGTAACATGAGACTGTCTCAGTCGAGATGGAGTTCTTCTTTCTCTCAAGTAACAGTATGGAAGCAGATAGTCAAGACCAGTGGGGAATCTGCTCCAGGAGGTTATCCAGGAACCAGGCTCCTGCTGTCTTGTTGCCCTGCCTTCTACTTGGTGCATGAGCCAAACTAGCTTGCCATCTTGATCATGTGCCTGGCAGTGGGCTGAAGTAAGTAAGGGGCACACCCTCTGCTTTTCTGGACACTCACTGTTCCCATATTACTTTTTCTTATATTCTGTTGGCCAGTGCTGATCATATGACACACTTTGCTGCAAGGGAGGTGAAGAATGTAGCTTTTACTCTGGGCAGCCTTGTGCCCAGTTAAAACTGGGAAATACATGGGGAGAAGTGAAAACCGAAACTCATTGTTACAGAAGGTCAGTGGAACACTGTGAGGCATGGTCTGTGAAGACACATGTATAAAAGAAGTTTCCAGGAATACTAGATACATATGCAAATAAGTATAGAAGTATTTCATTAAAGAATGTGTTTACCACATTATACAGCATATAATAAACTCTGTAAGGCACATGAATAAAAGATGTTTCTAAGAATGTTATTTGTATATATGAATAAGGAGAGTGTTATTTCAATAAAAAGAATGTGTTTACCACCGTGTGGTGCCTGGAATGCATTATGTAAAAACACTCTATAAAAGATGTTTCTAAAGAAAAAAAGGTAATTAGAATTTCAACATGTCAATAACAGAATCACTCAAAAGATTCAATCAGGGAGACATATGTCTATTATTTATAATTATAATTATAAAATGCTAAATTGTTCTACCCTAAATATATCTTTGAATGAATATAAGGAAATGTAACAAATCAATACCTGGCATACTACCAGTAACTGTCTTCTCATGGAAATTTCTTTTTTTTTTTTTTTTTTTT